>JBBPBX010021859.1:3079-41965 GCA_038048925.1 Garcialebias charrua
TATAATATACAGGTATATAATTATATGTATTTATTTATATGTAAACTAGTTTTACGAGCTAAAAGTTGGTGTGTGGTAGCTGAGAGTCACTCATTTCCAACATAGATAATATAAAATATTTGCTTAAAAACAGGCGACTATTGTTTTGGCTATATTTCAGCCTTTATGCAATAAAAAAAAAGGATTTATGATGATTTCTTATCATCATATACTTTGTACCTCAATAATGATAAAATGAAATTTTTTTTTTCTTAAGAAAGAAATATTGAGTCATGCTCTTTAATGCCATGTCACCCTATTAATCAAAGAGACTAAGGGGTTAAAATATATTAAACGATTTTGATACATTTCTGTCTTTTTGTATTTCAGCCACTAGGCGACAGATTCATCCCATTAGCTTGTTCTGCTCCTTTTACAAGCTCTCATGAATGTGAGAACTTCATGCGTCATTCATTTTTTTACACAACATAATGAGCTGCAGAAATGTAATTGCCACTTACTGCTCACGTTCTATCTTTTAAAGCCTGGACATTTCAGCTCACTGCAAAGAAAAACACGACATTTTGAACAAATATATGAACAAATGGATCAATCTTATTGGCTGGCCTCTCTCTATATGTATTAATTTGAAGGCACAGAAAAAGCTGCAAAGCTTCTGTTCATCTCGTCTGAGCTGGTAATCTTGGGAACTCATTAAGGCTCTTTAGGCCGAATTTGCCAAACCAATGAATATGCAAGTGGAAATGTCTGGTTGAAAGATGTGACAGCTG
Organism: Garcialebias charrua; assembly: GCA_038048925.1. Lineage (NCBI taxonomy): Eukaryota > Metazoa > Chordata > Actinopteri > Cyprinodontiformes > Rivulidae > Garcialebias > Garcialebias charrua. The sequence continues at coordinate 3,850 of JBBPBX010021859.1, forward strand.
AGGATCTATCATCATACTGAGTGACACACAGGCACACGTACAAAATAACAAGTCGCCGTGCACACTGACACGCCGCACCCACGCACAAACACACTCCATGAGTACACATATAGATGCAAGGAGGGGGATTATTGTTGCTCTTGTGAACAATTATATTTAACATTTTCTGCAACAGAACTCCTGACACTTTCCTTCAGGTCTTGCAACTGTCTGACATGCAGCCATATGCTGTGTGTGTGTGTGTGTGTTGGGGAGTGGGGTCTTGGTGATACAACTGAATCTGCATGTGGGAAAGTGGGACGGAAAGAGACAAAAGAAGCTTCTGAACTTCCGCGAAGAGCTTCATTTTCCACCAAATAACATTTTAGCTCCCAACTCTGAAGCCACCGTGTTGCTCTCAAACGCAGCATCACATTTGACATCATTCAACTGAAGCGCAGAGCGACAAAGGGCCCTCAAAAGTCCCCTGTAAAAAAAGAGTCCAGCAGTGTGTATTTTAATCTCAGCAGGTGCTCCTTTACAGATCAGTAATGAGCAAACAGCATCATGAAGACCAAGGAACATCACTCACACAAACTGGGATGGAAACAACCCCATTTCTAACCTGGTACTGGGTCAAATTCAGGCCAAGTCGACCCTGAGTAGTTTAAACTCGGCGGGGTTGAGTTATCAGTTTGACCCAGCAGACTGGATTAGGTCTTTTACCCAAGAATAAGGTTAAAAATGACTAATATGATTAATTTAAGCTTTTACCAAGTTAAGTTAAATTAACCCAAAATCTGACTTATTGCATAATTACATCTTGGGCTGCTGTAAGCTAGCTGGCCTGGCGCTAACCACTACTGTATTAGTAATAGCTAGCCAGCAGCAACTACCCAAATAGCAGTAGACTCCTCGGCGGACCCGCCTTCTTACCTGAATACCGTATTTTCCGGCCTTTAAGTCGCTCCGCCCCATAAATTGCATTAGTTCAATTACGTCCAATAAATTGGAAAAAATCCATAAACGTGTCGCACCTCAGTATACGTTGCATCTATTATGCGTCGCCGCTGACGCGTCTCGTATGTTACGCGTCACCGCAAATGGCCACAGGAGCATGCACGGTAGGACTTTAACAAAATTAACACTTAAAAACAATTATTTGTTTGCTGAAAATTATAGCAAAGATGTGTCTGAGCTGAACTTTTCCTTAATAAATGCACGTAATTGTCAAATCAGCTGAATAAAAAGAAATGTTTTGCTATTTTGCGTGCTGCGAAGCGTGGAAGGGGAGCGTGCACGCACAACGAGCGGATACGCTTCATTTCTTTAAAATTTAACCGTATAAACAACCAAAAAAAAATTTGTTGGCTGACATTATAGTAGAAGTGTTTCTAAGCTTAACTCTTCCTTAATAAATGCACGTAATCGTCAAATCAGCTGGATTTAAATTGTTTCGCTTTGACGGTCTTCCAAACGGTCGCGCGTGCTGCAAAAATAAATTATAAATAAATCGAATTTTCGCTCAAACATCTCTTAAAGCTAATCAGTTGTAAATGTCCATCCAGTGAGTACTTTCTGTAAGTTTCATCAAAATCTGTCATGTGGTTCATGAGCTATTTTGCTAACTAGGTAGGTAGGTCTGAACTAGTTCAGAGCTCCAGAGAGCAAGAGGCCGTGCTGCGACAGAGTGAGTCCGAGCAGAGGAGGCTTCTGTCAGACACATGAGCTGGGAACGGTCGGTGGACCCTAGTGGCCGAAAGTGGTACTGCTCCCCTAGTGGACGAAAGTGGTACTGCTCCATTTTTTTCGTCAGAATGAATGGAAACTGTCATATCTCAGCCAAAAATTGGTCTAAAAATATGGGGGAAAAATCCTTAAATATGTCGCTTCCTCCTATAAGTTGCAGGACATGAAAATTAGTTTTTAAAAAACTGCGGCTTATAGACTGGAAAATACGGTAAGTTCGCTCTGCGTGTCAGCTGTTTGCCCCTCCGGTGCAGATCCACCTCCCAAGTCTGGCTCAGCCGACATTGACCGACCCCCTACACCAGGGATGTGCAACCTGTGGCTCTGGGGCCACATGCGGCTCTTTGGTCCTTGGTCTGCGGCCCCTTGAATTTTTGACCAAACATAATGCAAAATGTAAATTTGTTGGTTTTTATACCCACAGTAAAGAGAAATGGCAAGATTTAGCAGTTTTTCTGCAAATGTTTAAAGTAAATTACTAAAACAAGGCGAAAATAATGTCGATTTGGCTACTTCATTTATCCAAGTTCCAGCCTTAGAGTGGGATCTTTGTCTCAAATCCACCAGAAATTATTTGGAATACCTTTAAAACAAGCTGACTAGAAGAAATACAGAGCTCATACAAATTCCTTACCTCAAAATATTCAATCTTATTTTATTAAGCGAGTCAGTAATTACAAATTAAAAGGACTTCAATTAATCAATCAATCAATCACCTTTATTTAACCAGGTAGAGCCCGTTGAGATCGAGATCTCTTTTACAAGGGTGACCTGGTCAAGTGGTCAGCAGCACACGTCACATTGGCAATAGGCATTTGCACTTATCAAAAAGAAAATAAAGAAAACTACAATCACAGTAAACAGATGTTGACTTGCAATATTTGTGAAACCTAAAATTCGAACAAACTCAAAGGAACGATGCACATCAGTTCAAGGAATAAAACTGTGGAATGTTTCGGATAATAATTGTAAAAAAAGCTTCCTCAATGTTTTTGTTTAAGAAAATGGTAAAAAGTAGTTTATTGAAAAAATAGGAAATTGTTTAGCATATTCTTATTGAAATCGGTTATTCTTGGCATGGAGTCGGTTTTTGGCCTGTTATGTTATATACCGAATGCATTTTATTTCATAAGTGTTTTCTTTTTTTTTTTAAGGAGCAGATGTTATAAGATTTTTTCCTCTCTGCTGCCTTTCATTTTCTTTGTAAATTGTATTTTTTGTTTTGTTTTCATATTTACTCAATTTTAACTGAAAATGAATAAAGATTAAAAAAAAGGTGAATGAATGATTGAATGAGTGATTGACTTACCATATTTTTCAGACTATTGGCAGCACGGTGGCACAACTGGTAGAGCTGCTGCCTCTCAGCAAGCAGGTCTCCGGTTCAAATCCCGGTCCGGGGGCCTTTCTGGGTGGAGTTTGCATGTTCTCTCCGTGCATGCGTGGGTTTTCTCCGGGTGCTCCGGTTTCCTCCCACAGTCCAAAAACATGCATGTTAGGTTGATTGGTAACTCTAAATTGACCCTGGGTGTGAGTGAGACAAGTCCCTCTTGTAAATGAGTCCCCGTGGCTCAATGAGGCTAGCCTGTAAAAATAAAGGTTGAATGAATATAAGGCGCATTTAGCAAACGCGTCCTGTGGGCTGAACTGGGCCGACTGATGCCCAGCTCCGACTAATTGAATAGGTGTTGGCTTGAGTGGCGTTTCTCCTGGTGCAGCAGACCAGAGTGGACTCAGGACTGCTGCTGCTTGACTGATCGAGCATCTCTCAGGCGGTGAAATTAACACTGGTGTATGATTTGTGTGTGAGGTTCTTTCCTGTTTTTTAGAATATTGAATTGCACTTTTATTGTTGATTGGAGCTATAATTGCCTTTTTAAAGTGTGTGTGTGTTTTTAACTCTGCATTTTTAGCGTGTGTGTGTTTTAACTCTGCATTTTTAAATTAAACAATTACTGTGGGATTCTTGTTTTTTTCTGTCTGTTTGTCACTCTTCCTTCCACAGCCAATCACTCAACTCACCACACCTGCTGCCATTCTGAGGAGGACTGCTGACTCACCTATTTAAGCAGCTGCCAGACACCTCCTCAGCGCTGGGACATCTTCTTCCATTCGGACCTTCCACGGCCTGACTCTGGTCTTCTCCAAGACCTTCCTCATCCACGGGTCTCAACCTCTGTGGATCATTAGATGTCCTCATCTGCACCGTCTGGTCTCAGCCTGCTCCTCTCTCCAACTGGATCCTCTCACTCCACCTGCTGCAACCCCAGGAATCCCACCTTCAACTCTCCTCCAGAACACCTCCTGCAAAACAAAGTAAGGATTTCAATTCTTCAACTCAAGATTCAAAACCATCATACAACCCACGGATATATATACTCACCAACTCTCTCCCCTTCCTTTACAGCTGCTCGAGTACTTTTTATCTGCACTGTAAATAAACTTCACTTAACTTTTGCCCTGCCTTGTGTCCTTACTTCCTTGGTCTGCTATTTGGGGTCGACGTTAAAACCAAACCTGATAGTATGTCCCAGCCTATGGACCCCCCAGGCACGACTGAGGAAGTAAGTGGCCAGTTAGGGTCTACGTTACAGCAGATTGTCACTCAGCAGCAAACTACCCAAAAGAACCTACTGCAGCTGGGGAGCATGGTGTCTTCTCTACAGAAGGAGTTGTCAACCCAAACAAAACCAAATCCTGGCAAGGAGCCAGACGTTCGTCCTTCAGAGTTTTTTGAAGGTAACACACGTAAATGTGGCGGCTTCATTCTCCAATGCGAGTTGGCTTTCAAACGAGCTCCAATCACCTACGACTCTGATTTTGCTCGCATCACTTACATCATAAGTGCACTGAAGGGTGAGGCGCTCCAATGGGCACAAGCCTTCCTCCGCCGACGTTCTGTTGACCGCTTGTCTTACTCCATGTTTTTGAAGAACTTTCTCCAGGTGTTTGACCACCCTCTCCAACAGGAGGAAGCGGCCCAAAAACTGTTTTCCTTACGCCAAGGAAGTGAAACGGTGGCGAAGTTCGCAATTCACTTCCGCATCCTCGCTGAGGAGTCCGGATGGGAAGGAAAAGCGCTCCGTAGCGCATTCATCAAAGCTCTAAACCGCCAAATAAAAGATAAGCTGATTACTGGGGAAATTCCTTCCGACCTAGACGACGTCATCGCCTTGGCCATCCGTGTTGACAACCGTGTTCGAGAGAGCCAACTCGAGGACGACTTCAACTCCCGTGAGTCTCTCGCTTCCGGAAGTTCCGCCCCCACAGCTTCCGAGTCTTTCTCCGAAACGGAGCCGATGCAAATCGGAAAGACCCGAATCACCCCTGAGGAGCGACAGCGACGTCTTGAGGCCAATGCATGCATGTATTGTGGAAAACAAGGTCACACAGTAAAAACGTGCAGATTACTGCTAAAAGCCAACGCCCGCCAGTAGGTAAGGGGATACTGGTGGGTACGACTTCTTTTTCTCCTAAAAATTTAACCTTGCCTGTGATTCTCTGTTTGAACTCTGTTAATCATCCCATGCAGGCATTTCTCGACTCTGGTGCAGAACAGAGCCTGATCAGCAGAGATCTAGTAGACAAACTGCAGATTCCCACAACCAGTTTGGACCCATCCATTCCTGTCACCGCCATCACGGGACAACACATTTCGTCCATCTCTTTAAAAACAATAAAGATCAAATTTGTTGTCTCAGGAAATCACAGGGAGTATGGTGAGTTTTTTGTTTTTGATTCGCCCACGTCTCAACTCGTACTGGGATACCCCTGGTTAAAGACACACAACCCATGTATTAACTGGACAGAGAACAGAATTGAAAGATGGGGGGAGGAGTGTTCTTTGAAATGTCTCCATTCTGCAGTCTCTCCCAGTTCACCTCCTCCATTGGTGAAAGAAAAGATAGATCTAACAAACGTGCCTGCCACTTACCACTCTCTGGCACCGGTTTTTAGCAAACAACTAGCATTATCTTTACCTCGTCACAGACTCTACGACTGCGCAATTGATTTACAGGTAGTCCCCGATTTACGAGCGAGTTCCGTTACAACGAGGCGCTCGTAAACCGGAAATCTCGTAATTTGGAACGGCCGCCACGTGTCTCGTAAGTCCGGAATTTCGCTCGTAAATTGGAACGGTTTTGCTAGCGCGACTACGAACACTCGTTTTTCATCGAAAAACTGCTTATGAGTGCATAAAAATGATCGGAAACGTGTGTCCACATGTTTAGCTAACGAACTGTGGTGAAAAAACACAGAAAAACTCAGTATTTTTTGCGTTTTTTCCAAAAATTCGCCAGCTCGTAAGTCCGGAACCTCGTAGATCAGAGCGCTCGTAAATCGGGGACAACCTGTACTTGCTGGTGCTCCACTACCTGCTAGTAGGTTGTATAACATCTCAGGGCCTGAAAAGGCAACCATGACAGAATATATTGAGGAGTCTCTTAAATCTGGTATTATCCGTCCATCTACATCTCCACTTGGGGCAGGATTTTTCTTCGTCTCAAAGAAAGACAAAACCCTCCGTCCGTGTATCGACTATCGGGGTCTGAATCAGATCACCATCAAAAACAAATATCCACTTCCTCTTATCGAATCAGTTTACGAACAGCTACAAGGTGCAACTATCTTCTCAAAACTTGACCTACGCAACGCTTATCATCTGGTCCGTATTCGCAAGGGGGACGAGTGGAAAACTGCTTTTAAAACGCCTCTTGGACATTTTGAATACCTGGTCATGCCTTTTGGGTTGACCAATGCCCCGGCAGTTTTCCAAGCTCTTGTTAACGACGTCCTACGTGATTTCCTTCAGGTCTTTGTTTTTGTATACCTAGATGACATCTTGATCTACTCCAAAGACGAGACGCAACACACTCGACACGTCAAAGCGGTCCTTCAACGTTTATTGGAGAATCAGCTGTTCGTTAAAGCCGAGAAGTGTGAGTTCCACAAATCTTCTATCACCTTCTTGGGATTCATCTTTGAAAGAGGACAGGTGAGGTCTGACCCGGACAAGACTACAGCAGTGGTGGATTGGCCTGTGCCCTCCAATAGGAAGCAGCTACAGCGATTCCTGGGGTTTGCCAACTTTTACAGACGCTTTATTAAGAACTACAGCAAGGTGGCCATCCCTCTCACACAACTCACCTCTACCCGTGTACAGTTTGCCTGGACTGCTGAAGCAGACGCTGCTTTTTCTACCTTAAAACATCTTTTCTCCACAGCTCCAATCTTATCTCATCCGGATGTTTCAAAACAGTTCATCGTTGAGGTCGATGCCTCTGATGCCGGAGTCGGGGCGGTCCTTTCTCAACGGTCATCCGATGATGGGAAACTCCACCCACGTGCCTTCTTCTGCTGAGGCCAACTACGACGTGGGTGACCGTGAACTGTTGGCCATTAAACTGGCCTTGGAGGAATGGAGACATTGGCTGGAGGGTTCGGAACTTCCCTTCATCGTCTGGACAGACCACAAGAACCTGGCCTATCTTCAAGGAGCGAAGAGACTTAACGCCCGACAGGCCAGGTGGTCTTTGTTTTTTGCTCGATTTAATTTCTCGATTTCCTATATTCCAGGATCTCGTAACGTCAAGCCAGACGCCCTTTCTCGACAGTTTTCCTCGGTCGAGGGTCCAGAGACTCCGGACGACATCCTCCCGTCTTGTTGCACAGTGGGTGCTGTGACTTGGCCAATAGAGGAAGACATATTGGAGGCCCAAAGAACCGAACCTGACCCTGGCTCGGGTCCTTCTGGGAGATTGTTCGTTCCCGCCTCCATGGTGAGCAAAGTTCTGGTCTGGCTCCACACTGCCCGGTTCTCCTGTCACCTCGGCATCCGGCGCATGCTCCACCTGACCAAAGCATCCTTCTGGTGGCCAACTCTTCAGAAGGACGTTAGGGAGTTTGCCTCGGCCTGCCCTGTCTGCGCCCGGAACAAACACAACAACCAGCCCCCCGCTGGTCTCCTCCTACCTCTCTTGATCCCCAACCGTCCTTGGTCCCACATCGCCTAGGATTTCATCACCAGTCTCCCGGTCTCCAATGGTAAAACAGTCATTTGCACCATCGTTGATCGTTTTTCCAAGTCTGCACATTTCATACCGCTTCCTAAACTTCCATCTGCTCTTGAGACTGCCCAGGTCGTCACGGAACACGTTTTCCGCCTCCATGGCATACCTCAGGACATTGTGTCTGATCGTGGCCCGCAGTTCGTCTCCCAGGTCTGGAGGGGGTTCTGTGCAGCGCTTGGGGCCCAAGTCAGTCTCTCCTCGGGTTACCACCCGCAATCCAACGGACAGACAGAGAGATGCAACCAGGATCTGGAAAACATCCTGCGGTGTGTGATCAATTCCAATCCGTCTTCCTGGAGCCAGCATCTTCCGTGGATCGAATACGCCCACAATTCCCAGACCTCGGCGGCGACCGGACGGTCTCCTTTCGAGGTGGCCTTGGGATTCTCTCCTCCTCTTTTTCCCTCGCAGGAGGCTGATGTGGGTGTTCCCTCGATCCACCTCCACATCAGACGTTGTCGTCGGGTTTGGCGCCAGACGAGGGCGGCTCTGGCAAGGACTTCTGAGCGGAATGAACGTTTTGCTAACAGACACCGCTCCAGGGCTCCCGACTACAGGATAGGCCAGAAGGTATGGCTCTCGACCAAGGACATCACTTTGAAGGACACTCCTCGGAAGCTCTCGCCTAGGTTCATAGGTCCTTTCCCTGTGGTGAAGGTGGTCAACAGGTCGGCGGTGAGACTCCAACTCCCACCGTCGATGAGGATACACCCAACCTTCCACGTATCCCGCGTCATGCCCGTTGCCTTCAGCCCTCTCCAGCCTGCGGCTGGTCTTCCTCCTCCCCCCCGATTGATTGACGGCGCTCCTGCTTTCACCGTCAGCCGTCTCCTGGACGTGAGACGCCGGGGCCGGGGCGTTCAGTATCTGGTGGATTGGGAGGGTTACGGACCTGAGGAACGCTCCTGGGTTCCTAGGTCCCGCATTCTGGACCCGGGCCTCATCTCCTCCTTCTTCAGGGCTCACCCTGACAAGCGGCTTCGATCGCCGTGAGGCGATCCTTGAGGGGGGGGCACTGTGGGATTCTTGGTTTTTTTCTGTCTGTTTGTCACTCTTCCTTCCACAGCCAATCACTCAACTCACCACACCTGCTGCCATTCTGAGGAGGACTGCTGACTCACCTATTTAAGCAGCTGCCAGACACCTCCTCAGCGCTGGGACATCTTCTTCCATTCGGACCTTCCACGGCCTGACTCTGGTCTTCTCCAAGACCTTCCTCATCCACGGGTCTCAACCTCTGTGGATCATTAGATGTCCTCATCTGCACCGTCTGGTCTCAGCCTGCTCCTCTCTCCAACTGGATCCTCTCACTCCACCTGCTGCAACCCCAGGAATCCCACCTTCAACTCTCCCACGGGTCTCAACCTCTGTGGATCATTAGATGTCCTCATCTGCACCGTCTGGTCTCAGCCTGCTCCTCTCTCCAACTGGATCCTCTCACTCCACCTGCTGCAACCCCAGGAATCCCACCTTCAACTCTCCTCCAGAACACCTCCTGCAAAACAAAGTAAGGATTTCAATTCTTCAACTCAAGATTCAAAACCATCATACAACCCACGGATATATATACTCACCAACTCTCTCCCCTTCCTTTACAGCTGCTCGAGTACTTTTTATCTGCACTGTAAATAAACTTCACTTAACTTTTGCCCTGCCTTGTGTCCTTACTTCCTTGGTCTGCTATTTGGGGTCGACGTTAAAACCAAACCTGATAATTACTGTGCAATTCAACTTGTGTCACTGTGTGAACTTGTCCCCAAGCCTCCTCTGCAAACGGGCCTGCGTGCCTTTAAAGGTAACTTTTTAGGTACAATCATTTTAACCAATTTCATTTATTTAAAATAGCTTTTTAAACTTCAGTTACCCTATTTTTAACCACACCCGACCCAGCTACATACACACACACACACACACATACACATACACACACACACACATACACACATACACACACACACATACACACACACACAACAACTGTCTGCATTAATGTAGTGCGGGGAACTATACAAACGCACTAGCAAAAATGCTACTAACATACCGCACTGTCATTGATAAAAACTGACAGCAGCGTAATGCTAAGCTAGCAGACAGGCAACACAAACGTGACTCTGTAACCCCCCCCAATACAAACCTACAGCAACGTAGCGCTAAGCTAGCAAGCTCTCAACACAGACATTGCTACGTCCCGTCCCCCTCCATCATAGATCAAAACCAACAGTGACGTAGCACTAAGCTAGCAGGCGGGCAACACAGATGTGACTCCTTCCTGTCTCTCTCCCACTCCTCCGTCGTTAAACCAACAGCAATGTTGCGCTAAGCTAGCAGGTGGACAACTAAGGCTGGGCCATTTCATATCGTTCACAATAATACCAGTAAAAAAGCTTGCCCGGGCAAAAAAATTTATATCATGATATGCTAATTTCATTACACAATACGTCAGGGCGCCCCGCCACTTTAATAACCGAGCGCACCGAACGACCAAACCGAACTGCACACCTCCCCTCTACCGGACGTCTAACGTCTCAGCTGTCTCTCCATCCAGCTCTAAACTGCAGGTACAGACAGCTCGTCTCTCTCCCGCTCCCCCCACCCCACTCTGAGCTGCCAGTGCGGGCTGTGTCTCCCCCGCTCTAAACTGTCTGTACAAACACGCTCAGCTCAACTGTCTCTAGAGTCCCACAGTCGGTCCACGGACCAAGAGGCAGGTGATCAGAGACAGATCAGTTTTAAAAAATGAATCAGAGGAATGGAGCGTTCCTGCAGGAAGACTCATGAATAAAATAAAAATAAAATAAAAAATAAACACTGCAAAATATCACATCATACTGATGCTGATCTGTTTTCTTGTTGCTGTGTTCATCTGTGACCATCTGCTCATACAAACTCATGTTCGTGCTGCTGTTTATTCCCACTATATTAGGCTTAGTGTATTACTAGTTGATGTTTTTCTTAGTTAATTCTAGATGTTATTACTGTTTTTCTCTTTCATTTGTTGTTGGATGTAACTGGGACCTCGTGTACATAATCTCGTTTTCATCACATGTACCACATGCGGTGCAAATGACAATAAAGACTCTCTGACTCTGACTCTGACTCTCTGAACAGAGGAAGCTGAAACACCAAGCTTCAGGGTCAGCTGATCACCTTGTCACAAGTTCTGGAAGTTATACTTCATTTAAAGGCAACATGTATTTTGTTGTAGGTTTCATTTATGCTCAACAGATCTTAAGCTTCATTTTATTTAGTTGTGGAAACTGCACCTGCACTTTAGTTTTTGTGGTGGTTTTTGTTGATCTATATTTTGTGCAGACTTTTTCAATCTAAATAACAGAAGGATCATTAAAAATATATATATATATATACTTGGAGACTAAATGCTTTACTAAATAAAGTAATTTCAGTAAAATTACCCATTGTTATGGTTGTTTCTTACATTTTTATATTCATTCATTCATTCAACCTTTATTTATACAGGCTAGCCTCGTTTTATTATTTATTATTTATTATATTATATTATATTATTTTATTATTTATTTTATTAATTATATATAAGCAACATGTCAAATAACTAATTTCTTCTTTCTTTTTTTGAGGGGGGGGTTATATCACGAAATTTATCGTTATCGTCAGAATGCTCTGAAATATCACAATATAATATTTGACCCACCCCTATGGGCAACACGTGACTCCTTCCTGTCTCTCTCCCATCCCTCTGACGTCAATAAAACCAACAGTAACGTTGCGCTAAGCTAGCAGACGGGCAACACAGATGTGACTCGGTCCCATCCTCCTCCTCCACTTTGGGGGAGTAACAGATCCTGGCAAGTGGCTAATTTGATTCATAACCAGGTGCGATGGCGAAACCAGGGGGTGGCCAATGGTGGCCTTGACCACCATAGGTTAGTCTTTGGCCACCCCAATCACTTGAGAAAATTGAACATTTAAGCAATGTAAAAACTAGAAAGAAGTTTCTTCAATTGATAGGAGGTGGTCAATTTAAATTTATACAGAGCGGTGGCCATCTTGGATTGTGATGTGGCAACCCAATGTTCAAAAGAAACCTTACTTACACCAAGATGTAGCCCCACACCAAAATCGAAGTCTACATCTCACTTATTTTTCAAGCTATCACGAACGCTCAAACGACCTGTCTGCTCATCAGTCTGGTCAAAATTTAACTGTATAAAATGTAATTCAGGTGCTTTTTCACCAAACTAGACTCCAAAAGATTTAAAATATTATTTTGAATTTTGTAGATTGCGCGTTTGCACCCTTTGTTTACCCTTTGTTTACATCTTTCATTGGATTGTTTTTGCCGTTAACTAGAGCATAAATAAATGTTTTGACCTACATCAGCAATTTGGCCTAAACAAAATATGATTCTCCATAGGGCTGGGCCATATCATATCGTTCACGGTTTTACCGGGCAACAAAGCTTGCCAGGGCAAAAAAGTTATATCATGATATGCTAATTTCATGACGTAATATGTCGGGGCGCCCCGCCCCCTTAACATCCGAGCGCTTCAAAAGACCAAACCGAGCTGCGCACCTCCCTCCACCAGTCTGTACTGGTGTAACGCTAGCTAAAATGCTAAAAAAAAACGTGTTTCAGCTGTCTCTCCCCTGTCTCTCACTGCAGAGGTACAGAGAGCTTGTCCCCCCCGCCCCGCTCAGCGTGTGTGCGGGCTGCTCTCTCCCTCGCGGCTCAGCTGTCTCACACAGAGGCAGGTGATCAGAGATAGATCAGTTAAAAAAATGAATCAGAAAAATGAATAATTCCTGCAGGAACAGAGGAAGCTGAAACACCAGAAGCTTCAGGGTCAGCTGATCAACTTGTTACAAGTTATTTTTATACTTGGAGACTGAATACTTTACTTAATAAAGTAATTTCAGTAAAATTACCCCTTGATGTTTTTTTAAATTTTATATACCGGTAATACTGCAAAGCAACATGTTAAGTTAATTTTGTCAAATAAATAATAATTATTTTTTTTTTAAATAGTTATATCATGAAATTTATCGTTATCGTGATAATGGACCTTACCAAGCTCCGCCCACAGGGCCGCGTTTCATTGGCTAATGCCCATAACACGTCACAGCGCAGCTTCCACGTGCGTGGCTTCCTCACAAACAAACGCTACGGTAGTAATAAACACATGCTAATTTACAGTGTTAGCTAGCACACGTGCAGAATTTTTTTGCGTCAGGGCTGGAAAAATGGTCCTCCACCGTCAGTGGGGTATCTGTACAGGAGATGTCAGGTACCCTGACCGTATTTGTGGAAGTAAAATTCACCGTTTCCCTATATGTGAAACTGAATGCCTTGCTTGGATCAAAGCTTGTGCACGACCACAAAACTGAACAATTATTTCTTTCACCAGCAGAGAAGGGTTGACCTGCTTTTGAAACCTGCTAGTTAACAACACGCGGTCACGATGAGAGAAAGCCACAGTTCACTGAACGTCCTGGAAGTTGGGAAGAAACAGCTCTGCTAACGCCACATGAGCTAGCTAACACAACGAGCTCTACTGTCGATTTCACCTAAAACTGCACAAAATCGTGACACGAAGGCTGGATTTTAACTAACACACCGGACGGCTGAGCTTAGCCCTCACAAAAGTTGCTGACGGCGTGTTTAGCAGCTAAAGCAGCAACGGCTAACCAACCACTTAAGGAATGAATGGAGATTACAGTTAGCATTAGCTTTGCGACCAAGGCACACAAACTTTTGCCAACAATAGAAATCGCTGATTTCAAAAGTAACCCTCAAAACCATGAATGCCTGACTTACCCAGCCTTGCAGGACAATAGGCATCAGTGATCCTGTCCACAGCTGTAATAATGGTGAGCGTGAGCTGATGTTTTCCTCATCGGCCGGTGTAGCATTTAGCTGTGAGCGCACACTGTTTGAGGTATCGCGTGGCTCAAACAACTTGATTACGTCCAAAAAAAAAAAACATGAACTTGTTGGATCCCCTGTCCATTGTCGTGGCTGATATTTTGTTGAAATCTGGCAGAAATCATACACTATTCGACTCAGAAATACCCTGCAGTCGACGCCATGTTTCCATTGAAACTAAGCTGCGCGAGGCTTTGTTTGTGAGGTAAGCAGCCATGTTGAAGCTTAGGGGGCGTTTCTGGGCGGAGCTTGGTAAGGTCCATGCTCTGAAATGTCACAATATAATTTTTGAGCCATATCGCCCACCCCTAATTCTGCAAATTTTTCCTTTTACCTGGCCACGCCTTTTTCCAGCTCAGCCTTGGGATGATCTTCGGTGCCATTCAGGATACAGAATTCCACATCCTCAAACATATCAGTCTCCTTGGAAACGCCAGACAGGTCTTGCGGCTTAAAGTGGTCGATGATGCTGACCACCTTCTTGGGTTTGGCTAGATGCTTCCTCTTCTTCTTCTGTGGTTCGTCCACGTTGATGTCAAGGTGCCGCGAGGCCAGTTTCCCTGACGCTTTGCTGCGGAACTGATCCAGCTCGGCGAGAGTCATGCACTGGTGCCACTCTTTGTCGTCACGGATCTTCTCAATTCTGGGGAAGCGCAGAGTGCAGTTGGTTTTATACATGTCGCTTCCAACAATCTCTGCCGCCTTGACCTGAATAATGACAGAGTTGTAGGGTTCAATGTAGACCTCTGGTTTCTCCGTCCCGCACAGGATGGACGCTGGTGGGTTGTTTTTGCGATAGACCTTCCAGTGCTTGGCAAGTTTCAAACCGAGGTTATACAATTCTTTCATAGTGTATCCTGAGCCAATGCGACAGAGGGTGTGGAATACAGATGGTTTCTCGCCAGGCTTTGGAGCTTCAGCTATTGCACATAAGAAATGTGACATCATACCACCTCGTCTCCCTTTCCCCCAGTAGCCACCAACAATCACCAGATCAAGCTCATCCATCAAGCCATCCACATATTCTGGCTTTATTTTCAGCCAGCCCTCCCCCCGTTTATCTGGTTTGTATATGGACAAAGGATCCTTAATCCCTTCCTCCCTGTTGTCAATGGCATCGTTAAGAGCACTGACCACCTATTGCATGCTTCTGCCTTCAGTCTTCGGCACCAGATGTATCCGTCCCTTAACCGGTGTGAAAATGGTCTGTAGAGTCTCATATCGCTTTTTCAGCGATTCTTTGCCGAGCTTCTGGTTGTTCACCAACAAGACGTCAAACACACAGAAGCAAGTCTGCAGCTCTGAATCATCCATCAGCCTCTTGATGTCAAATTTGCTCCCTTTCTGCATGAACGTGTCCGCCTTCGGGTTGTATGCCATTGCCATCATCTCGCCGTCCAGGATACAGCTTATGACGTGGCTTTTGAAGACGTTGTGAATATAGGGAGTCAGCGATCCCTCCAGTGGTGAGCCTCCAAACTGGTGCGTGTTTTCGAAAGCGTTCCGGCTGAAGTACTGTACTTGTACACATCCCCGTCTTTGTGCAGCTGCATCCGCTCCCCGTCCAGCTTTGTCTCAATGTAAAAAGGGTTGTTGCCCATCTGCTTCTCCACGTTGCGAATGTTAGCCACCGCTGCCAACATTGGCTTGAAAGCAGAGAAGAGTTCGATGGAGACTTCACTTAGAGATACAGAAGGGTTGTGTAGTTTCTGGCAGACCTTGTTCAAGTCTGTGTTGACATTATATAGATCTGCGGCATCCGGGTGGAAGACTTGAAGGACGGTTTCCTTGCTGATGCCAAGTTTCATGTCTTTCAGAATCATTCTGACTAAATAAAGGTTGAATGAAAAATTCTAATGAGCCACTTTTGCTCAAGAGCAGAGCTCTGGGTGATAAGGTGGAGCAGGCTCTTTTTCACTTGATCCTTTTGCTTGCTAGCATTGTTGATTG
The DNA here is from genome assembly GCA_038048925.1 of Garcialebias charrua. Classification (NCBI taxonomy): domain Eukaryota; kingdom Metazoa; phylum Chordata; class Actinopteri; order Cyprinodontiformes; family Rivulidae; genus Garcialebias; species Garcialebias charrua. The sequence continues at coordinate 19,501 of JBBPBX010021859.1, forward strand.
CCACGAGTCCAGAAAGTCATTGACCTCTTTGATGCTGAGGTTTCCTTGGCTTGTGCATTGCTTCTTCAGCACAAAGTAAGCCATGCTGGCAAAGTCTCCTGCCTCTTCTTGGGATGTGGTCGGAGCACGGTAGTTTAGCAGTTTATTGGCCTCCGGACCATTTTTTGGCAGGCCTAAAACATCTATGTAGAGCTTAGCAAGCATGCTTTCTTTGATGCCATACGCCATTCGCTCTCGCTCAAAAGCGGGGACAATAAGACGCATGGTGGGATAGAATGAGTCTGTAGTTTTGAGGTCGTCTTTGTGGAGGGCGGAATGAAATTTACGCCACGACTCAAGGAAATCCCCAAGGATCTTCGATTTATCTGGACGCAGTTTGGACCTCTGAATTTTCTCTAAAGTGGTACACAAGTGAAGGAAAGGAACCTGAGCAGCAACGGTTGTCTCACCCACAGCATCACCTTTGGAAGTTCCCTCCATGATAAAACCTGTAATACAAAAAATATATATATTTAAACAACTCCTTGTTTAGATTAAGGAAAATGTTCTCTACTTAGTGTTCCCTGAACAGATTTTAGTTAACTTTATAAAAATATATCAAAAGACAAAAAAAATGTTTTTAACTTTATTTTGTTTTTTTGAAGCAGGCTCTCTTACCCATGGAAGTCATGATTGGAAATGTATGAAGCAGTGGTGTAGTCTACATATTTGTAGTGGGTATACTGTGCTTAGAAACCTTTGTACACTGGTTAGTACAATGTACTGTAATCGTCAATGTATTTAGATTTTTAAGCATATTGAACATTTTCAAATTTCTCTGATGCTTATACTTTAATAAATGTACAACAAACTTTGTAAAACAGTTGGCTTTGTATTAAAAACATGTTATAGAATTTATAAAACTGTATCAAAGCAAAGCTCTGTGTACCGATAGATTGTTACAGAAGTGTTTAGCGTGTTAATGACATGTGCCTAATTATATGTCATGTATCACTGGGCACTTTTAAGTGGGTATGAAATTCTTAAGCTTTTCTAGTGGGTATACTCCATATACCCGAGTATCGCGTAGACTACACCACTGGTATGAAGTACCCAACACCCTGTGCTGACAATTAGGAAAACAAAACTTAAGAAACTTCTAGAGTTAGAAACTGTCTAGGCAAATTAACAGAAATTTAAGGTAATGAAACTGGAGTTTAGTATATTGCGGGTTGGCTTTTACAGGAATTTAATATTCAGTTGGGGAAAATGTTATTTAAACATAATCTTGACTAAACAACCACATTTACTTGCTGTTCAGTGCAATAAAAAATATCACCTAAAATGACCAATGTCACCTGGCCATGTCCATGATATCACTCGAACAAGTCGGCCATGTCCATGATATCACTCGAACAAGTCAGCTATATCACTGGAATATGTTGACTATGTCACATGGACATGTTAACTATGTCATCTGGACATGTCAACTATGTCACATGGACATGTCAACTATGTCAAATGGACATGTCAACTATGTCATGTGGACATGTCAACTATGTCATCTGGACATGACAACTATGTTATCTGGACATGATCTGACAACTATGTCATCTGGACATGACAACTATGTCATCTGGACTTGACAACTATGTCATCTGGACATGTCAACTATGTCATCTGGACATGTCAACTATGTCATCTGGACAAGTCAACTATGTCATCTGGACAAGTCAACTATGTCATCTGGACATGTCAACTATGTCACCTGGACATGTCAACTGTCACATGGACATGCCAACTATGTCACATGGACATGCCAACTATGTCACATGGACATGTCAACTATGTCACATGGACATGTAAACTATATCACATGGACATGTCGACTATGTCACATTGACATGTCAACTATGTCATCTGGACATGTCAACTTTGTCATCTGGACATGTCAACTATGTCATCTGGACATGTCAACTATGTCACATGGACATGTTAACTATGCCATCTGGACATGACAACTATGTCATCTGTACATGTCAACTATGTCATCTGGACATGTCAACTATGTCATCTGGACAAGTCAACTATGTCATCTGGACAAGTCAACTATGTCATCTGGACATGTCAACTATGTCACCTGGACATGTCAACTGTCACATGGACATGCCAACTATGTCACATGGACATGTCAACTATGTCACATGGGCATGTCAACTATATCACATGGACATGTCGACTATGTCACATAGACATGTCAACTATGTCATCTGGACATGTCAACTTTGTCATCTGGACATGTCAACTATGTCATCTGGACATGTCAACTATGTCACATGGACATGTTAACTATGCCATCTGGACATGACAACTATGTCATCTGTACATGACAACTATGTCACCTGTACATGACAACTATGTCATATGTACATGTCAACTATGTCACATGGACATGTCAACTATGTCATCTGGACATCTCAACTATGTCATCTGGACATGTCAACTATATCATCTGGACATGTCAACTATGTCATCTGGACATGTCAACAATGTCATCTGGACATGTCAACTATGTCACATGGACATGTCAACTATGTCACATGGACATGTCAACTATGTCATCTGGACATGTCAACTATGTCATCTGGAAATGTCAACTATGTCATCTGGACATGTCAACTATGTCACAGTGACATGTCAACTATGCCATCTGGACATGACAACTATGTCATTTGTACATGACAACTATGTCATATGTACATGTCAACTATGTCACATGGACATGTCAACTATGTCATCTGGACATCTCAACTATGTCATCTGGACATGTCAACTATATCATCTGGACATGTCAACTATGTCATCTGGACATGTCAACAATGTCATCTGGACATGTCAACTATGTCACATGGACATGTCAACTATGTCACATGGACATGTCAACTATGTCATCTGGACATGTCAACTATGTCATCTGGAAATGTCAACTATGTCATCTGGACATGTCAACTATGTCATCTGGACATGTCAACTATGTCACAGTGACATGTCAACTATGCCATCTGGACATGACAACTATGTCATTTGTACATGACAACTATGTCATCTGTACATGACAACTATGTCATCTTTACATGTCAACTATGTCACATGGACATGTCCAAAACATAACTTGTACATGTCCACTATGTCACATAGACATGTCCAATACATCACTTGGACATGTCCACTATGTCACCTGAGCATGTCCAATACATCACTTGGACATGTCCACTATGTCACATGAACATGTCCACTATGTCACCTGAACATGTCCAATACATCACTTGGACATGTCCACTATGTCACCTGAGCATGTCCAATACATCACTTGGACATGTCCACTATGTCACCTGAGCATGTCCAATACATCACTTGGACATGTCCACTATGTCACATGGACATGTCCAATACATCACTTGGACATGTCCACTATGTCACATGAGCATGTCCAATACATCACTTGGACATGTGCCACTATGTCACATGAGCATGTCCAATACATCACTTGGACATGTCCACTATGTCACATGAGCATGTCCAATACATCACTTGGACATGTCCACTATGTCACCTGAACATGTCCAAAACATCACTTGGACATGTCCACTATGTCACATGGACGTGTGCAATACATCACTTGGACATGTCCACTATGTCACCTGAGCATGTCCAATACATCACTTGGACATGTCCACTATATCACATGAGCATGTCCGATACATAACTTGGACATGTCCACTATGTCACCTGAGCACGTCCAATACATCACTTGGACATGTCCACTATGTCAACTGAACATGTCCACTATGTCCCCTGAACATGTCCACTATGACACCTGAGCATGTCCACTATGTCACCTGAACATGTCCAATACATCACTTGGACATGTCCTCTATGTCACCTTAACATGTCCAATACATCACTTGGACATATCCACTATGTCACCTGAACATGTCCACTATGTCACCTGAACATGTCCACTATGTCACCTGAACATGCCCAATACATCACTTGGACATGTCCTCTATGTCACCTGAACATGTCCAATACATCTCTTGGACGTGTCCACTATGTCACATGAACATGTCAAATACATCACTTGGACATGTCCACTATGTCACCTGAACATGTCCACTATGTCACTTGAGCATGTCCAATACATCACTTGGACATGTCCTCTATGTCACGGAATATGTCCACTATGTCCCCTGAACATGTCCACTATGTCACCTGAGCATGTCCACTATGTCACCTGAACATGTCCAATACATCACTTGGACATGTCCTCTATGTCACCTGAACATGTCCAATACATCACTTGGACATATCCACTATGTCACCTGAACATGTCCACTATGTCACCTGAACATGTCCACTATGTCACCTGAACATGTCCAATACATCACTTGGACATGTCCTCTATGTCACCTGAACATGTCCAATACATCACTTGGACGTGTCCACTATGTCACATGAACATGTCCAATACATCACTTGGACATGTCCAATATGTCACCTGAACATGTCCACTATGTCACTTGAGCATGTCCAATACATCACTTGGACATGTCCTCTATGTCACCGGAATATGTCCAATACATCACTTGTACATGTCCACTTTGTTACCTGAACATGTCCACTATGTCACCTGAACATGTCCACTGTGTCAGCTGAGCATGTCCAATATGTCACCTGAGCATGTCCACTATGTCAACTAAACATGTCCACTATGTCACCTGAGCACGTCCAATACATCACTTGGACATGTCCACTTTGTTACCTGAACATGTCCAATACATCACTTGGACATGTTCACTATGTTACCTGAGCATGTCCAATACATCACTTGGACATGTTCACTATGTCACAAGGACATGTCCAATACATCACTTATACATGTCCACTATGTCACCCGAACATGTCCACTATGTCACCTGAACATGTCCACTATGTCACCTGAGCATGTCCAATACATCACTTGGACATGTCCACTATGTTACCTGAACATGTCCAATACATCACTTGGACATGTCCACTATGTTACCTGAACACGTCCAATACATCACTTGGACATGTTCACTATAATACCTGAACATGTCCAATACATTACTTGGACATGTTCACTATGTTAACTGAACATGTCCAATACATTACTTGGACATGTCCACAATGTCACAAGGACATGTCCAATACATCACTTATACATGTCCACTATGTCACCCGAACATGTACACTATGTCACCTTAACATGTCCACTATATCACCTGAGCATGTCCAATACATCACTTGGACATGTCCACTATGTTACCTGAACATGTCCAATACATCACTTGGACATGTCCACTATGTTACCGGAACACGTCCAATACATCATTTGACATGCTCATGTGACATAGTTGACATGCTCAGGTGACATTGTGGACATGTTCATGTGACATTGTGGACATGTCCAAGTGATGTATTGGACATGTTCAGGTGACATAGTGGACATGTTCATGTGACATTGTGGACATGTCCAAGTGATGTATTGGACATGTTCATGTGACATAGTGGACATTTTACAAGTGATGTATTGGACATGTCCATGTGACATAATGGACATGTACAAGTGATGTTTTGGACATGTTCATGTGACACAGTGGACTTGTCCAAATGATGTATTGGACATGCTCAGGTGACATAGTGGACATGTCTAAGTGATGTACTTGACATGTCCATATGACATAGTGGGTATGTCCAAGTGATGTATTGGACATGTTCAGGTGAAATAGTGGACATGTCCAAGTGATGTATTGGACATGTTCAGGTGACATAGTGGACACGTCCAAGTGATGTATTGGACATGTTCATGTGACATAGTGGGCACGTCTAAGTGATGTATTCGGCATGTCCATGTGACATAGTGGACATGTCCAAGTGATGTATTGGACATGTCCAGGTGACATAGTGGACATGTCCAAGTGACGTATTGGACATGCTCAGGTGACATAGTGGACATGTCCAAGTGATGTATTGGACATGCTCAGGTGACATAGTGGACATGTCCAATTGATGTCTTGGACATGCTCAGGTGACATAGTGGACATGTCCAAGTGATATATTGGACATGCTCAGGTGACATAGTGGACATGTCCAAGTGATGTATTGGACATGCTCAGGTGACATAGTGGACATGTCCAAGTGATGTATTGGACATGCTCATGTGACATAGTGGGCATGTCCAAGTGATGTATTGGACATGCTCAAGTGACATTGTGGACATGTCCAAGTTATGTACTGTATTGGACATGTCCATGTGACATAGTGGACATGTCCAAGTGATGTATTGGACATGTTCAGGTAACATAGTGGACATGTCCAATTTATGTATTGGACATGCTCAGGTAACATAGTGGACATGTCCAAGTGATGTATTGGACAATTTCAGGTAATATAGTGGACATGTCCAAGTGATGTATTGCACCTTGCTCAGTTGACATAGTGGACATGTTCAGGTGACATAGTGGACATGTTCAGATGACATAGTGGACATGTCCGAGTGATGTATTGGACATGTTCAGGTAACATTGTGGACATGTCCTAGTGATGTATTGGACATGCTCAGGTGACATAGTGGACATGTTGAGGTAACAGAGTGGACATGCTCAGGTGACATAGAGGACATGTTCAGGTGACATAGTGGACATGTTCAGGTGACATAGTGGACATGTTCAGGTGACATAGTGGACATGTACAAGTGATGTTTTGGACATGTTTAGGTGACATAGTGGACACGTCCGTGATGTATTGGACATGCTCATGTGACATGGTGGACATGTCCAAGTGATGTATTGGACATGCTCATGTGACTTAGTGGACATGTCCAAGTGATGTATTGGTCATGCTAAGGTGACATAGTGGACATGTCCAAGGGATGTATTGGACATGGTCAGGTGACATAGTGGACATGTCCAAGTGATGTCTTGGACATGCTCAGGTGACATAGTGGACATGTTCATGTGACATAGTGGACATGTCCAAGTGATGTATTGGACATTCTCAGGTGACATAGTGGACATGTCCAAGTGATGTATTTGACATGTCCATGTGATATAGTGGACATGTACAAGTGATGTTTTGGACATGTTCATGTGACATAGTGGACATGTCCAAGTGATGTATTGGACATTCTCAGGTGACATAGTGGACATGTCCAATACATCACTTGGACATATCCACTATGTCACCTGAAAATGTCCACTATGTCACCTGAACATGTCCACTATGTCACCTGAACCTGTCCAATACATAACTTGGACATGTCCTCTATGTCACCTGAACATGTCCAATACAAAATTTTGAATGTCCAGAGGACAAGACCATCTTCTTAGCGATATCGTGGAGACAGCCAGTCGTTTTCGAGGGAGGCATTGAGGAAGATGGGGCGATTTTTTTGTTTGTGGGACCAAACCGAAGTCCTCGGAGTAAACCCATGTTTGGAAAGCCAAGACCGTCTTCTTAGCGATGTCGTGGGGACGGCCAGTCGTTTTCGAGGGAGGCATTGAGGAAGATGGGGCGATTTTTATGTTTGTGGGACCAAACCGAAGTCCTCGGAGTAAACCCATGTTTGGAAAGCCAAGACCGTATTCTTAGCGATGTCGTGGGGACGGCCAGTCGTTTTCGAGGGAGGCATTGAGGAAGATGGGGCGATTTTTTTGCTTGTGGGACCAAACCGAAGTCCTCGGAGTAAACCCATGTTTGGAAAGCCAAGACCGTCTTCTTAGCGATGTCGTAGGGACGGCCAGTCGTTTTCGAGGAAGGCGTTGAGGAAGATGGGGCAATTTTTTTGTTTGTGGGACCAAACCGAAGTCCTCGGAGTAAACCCATGTTTGGAAAGCCAAGACCGTCTTCTTATCGATATCGGCTAATAGTACTGTATTTACTATATTGTATTTAGTATTACTACAACGATTACAGCTAAGAAGTATCTCAAAGTAGAGATGCTTAGCTGTAAAGTTTTATTTAAAATAAAATGTTTGAACCATGTCTTTAAACAAATAGTTAAATGTTGCCAAAATGTAAGGCTAACATTTACTATACAGTATTGTATTTAACACTAGAAGTCCCAGAGAAGGGTCATTCAACATTTCTACCTTTGGAACCCAGAGACGGGTCGAGTGACCTGAAGGATTTTAGCTAACATCCTATAATGAGCTGTTAACAGGCGCTTTTGTTTTGTAAATAAGGCCATTACTGGCGCACCACAGGAGGGGGCACGCTTAACACTAATTTGAATAAGGCTACGCTTTTTTGCGCAAGTGAACTTGGCTTCTAAATCCCCCGGTCCCTTTCAGTGGGCTACATATGTTGGTCCATCACTTGACCTCAGGTCATGTGACCTGTGTCGGTCCGTCAGTTTACCTCAGGTCATGTGACCTATGTCGATCCGTCAGTTGACTTCATGTTGTGTGACCTGTGTCGTTTTGTCAGTTGACCTCAGGTCATAAGACCTATGTTGGTCCGTCACTTGACCTCAGGTCATGTGACCTGTGTCGGTCCCTCAGTTGACCTCATGTCATGTGACCTGTGTTGGTCCATCAGTTGACTTCATTTGTGTGATCTGTGTTGGTCCGTCACTTGACCTCAGGTCATGTGACCTGTGTTGGTCCGTCACTTGACCTCAGGTCATGTGACCTGTGTCGGTCCGTCAGTTGACCTCAGGTCATGTGACCTGTGTCGGTCCGTCAGTTGACCTCAGGTCATGTGACCTGTGTCGGTCCGTCAGTTGACCTCATGTCGTGTGACCTGTGTCGGTCCGTCAGTTGACCTCAGGTCATGTGACCTGTGTCGGTCCGTCAGTTGACTTCATGTCATGTGACCTGTGTCGTTGTGTCAGTTGACCTCAGGTCATGTGACCTGTGTTGGTACGTCAGTTGACCTCATGCCGTGTGACCTGTGTCGGTCCATCAGTTGACTTCATGTCATGTGACCTGTGTCGTTGTGTCAGTTGACCTCAGGTCATGTGACCTGTGTTGGTACGTCAGTTGACCTCATGCCGTGTGACCTGTGTCGGTCCATCAGTTGACTTCATGTCATGTGACCTGTGTCGTTGTGTCAGTTGACCTCAGGTCATGTGACCTGTGTTGGTACGTCAGTTGACCTCATGCCGTGTGACCTGTGTCGGTCCGTCAGTTGACCTCAGGTCATGTGACCTATGTCAGTCCATCAGTTGACCTCAGGTCATGTGACCTGTGTCGTTTTGTCAGTTGACCTCAGGTCATGTGACCTGTGTTGGTCCGTCACTTGACCTCAGGTCATGTGACCTGTCTCGGTCCCTCAGTTGACCTCATGTCATGTGACCTGTGTTGGTCCGTCAGTTGACTTCATGTTGTGTGACCGGTGTTGGTCCGTCACTTGACCTCAAGTCATGTGACTTGTGTTGGTCCGTCAGTTGATCTCAGGTCATGTGACCTATGTCAGTCCATCAATTGACCTCAGGTCATGTGACCTGTGTCGGTCTGTCAGTTGACTTCATGTCCTGTGACCTGTGTCGTTTTGTCAGTTGACCTCAGGTCATGTGACCTGTGTTGGTCCGTCACTTGACCTCAGGTCATGTGACCTGTGTCGGTCCCTCAGTTGACCTCATGTCATGTGACCTGTGTTGGTCTGTCAGTTGACCTCATGCCATGTGACCTGTGTCGGTCCGTCAGTTGACCTCATGTCGAGTGACCAGTGTCGGTCCATCAGTTGACTTCATGTCGTGTGACCTATGTCGGTCCGTCAGTTGACCTCAGGTCATGTGACCTGTGTCGGTCAGTCAGTTGACCTCAGGTCATGTGACCTGTGTCGGTCCGTCAGTTGACCTCAGGTCATGTGACCTGTGTCGGTACGTCAGTTGACCTCATGCCGTGTGACCTGTGTCGGTCCGTCAGTTGACCTCATGTCGAGTGACCAGTGTTGTTCCATCAGTTGACTTCATGTCGTGTGACCTATGTCGGTCCGTCAGTTGACCTCAGGTCATGTGACCCGTGTTGGTCTGTCACTTGACCTCAGGTCATGTGACCTGTGTTGGTCCGTCACTTGACCTCATGTCATGTGACCTGTGTTGGTCCGTCAGGTGACGGACAACAATAGGTCAAGCATGTTTTAGAACACAGCAATGGGCCACTTGCATGTGCCGGCACGTACCTTATATACATGTGCCAAGGACAAGGAGAGAGACAGTACTTCTAAGCAAAATAATTTATTTGACAGAACATCAAAGTTACAGGATAGTCAGCACAGCAGAATAAGACAATTTTATGCATAAAATTGTTCTGGAGCAGACAAAGCTTTCCGTTCAGTGGATGTCCCAAAATGTTCAACTGTGAGATAACTTCAGGGTCTGTTATGTGTGAATTCAGGTCAGGGCCTCTCTTCTGACTAAGGGGGGAAGTGCAAGCAGAGTCTTACTTACCTGGTGGAAACATTGGAATGCAGTTTGTGCAGTCTGGTGTGGTGGGGGTGTCTGAGTTGTGTGCACGCATATTTATAACAAAAGGCAGTTAATGGCTCACTAATGTGGACCCACTAATGGCTCACTAATGGTTGGTTTGGACTAAGGGTCTTTTGACCCTCTTTCAGGAATTCTGGGGGGAGGTCGAAAATCCTGGGACTTCTAGTGTTAATTTTACAACTATTACAGCTAAGTATATCAGAAGACATACTTAGATGTAAAGTTTTCTTTCAAATAAAATTTGTTTGAACCATAACTTTAAACAAATAAAAAGTTGAACACTAAATATTGGCATGTCCTTTTTTGCAGTCTGTGAGGAACATTGAAGGAAAGGACGTCCGTCTCTTCATTGTTGGTGATCCTGCATACCGCTGTTGGACTGGCTCGTCAAAGGATACGCAAACTGTCCTCATCTGACTCCTCAACAAGTCATTTAATGTTTACCTTGCTGTCAGGTGGAGGTAGAGATGACCTTCAGGTTTCTGAAGTCACAGTGGAGAGTTCTTCTAAAAAGATACTGTACTTATGTATTTGTGTTCACATGCAGTTAACATTTGTATAAAATTATTATCACAATAAACAACTGCAAGTAATACTAGTGAACATCTGAGCTCTTTAATGGACCAAACATTTTAACACATTCTTGTAAACAGTTGAAATTGCTTGTTTGAAACATGTTTCATTCTTAGTGCAATTTGAGGTGTATCAGAAAAACATAAAAATTAAACGTTCAAAACGTTTGTACAAAACAGACGATGTGCACAGATCACATCTTGTAATGATAACAAAAAAATTCTTTGGTCATTTAAAAACTACAGTAACCTGTAATTCAGTAACTTCTTTATCAACTCATCACATACTTTCACAATTTCAATGTATGCATGTGATTTCGGAAAACAAAATTGGTGACAAAATAATCGATTTTACTTCCAAAATGTATGTTTCTGTATCCTGATAGAACAGCAAATGTGTTTTTATCCTGTGAGTCATGCAGAAACTCAGAGTCCTTATTAAACCACCTGACTGTATTAAGTTAGGACATCTTAATTGTACCATAAACTATCAATCCTAATGTCTGTGTAAAAAATACATTTACAGATCTGTCAGGGGACAAAGAAACATGGTTGTGGAGAATTGAAACATTTTCAAATCAGTTTTGAGTTGTTCTAAAGCACATGTGTGAACTTCTTGGGATTCCTAAGACGTGGGACTCTTGCATCTTCTGCCACCTGCCACCATCACCTGCCACCATCACCTGCCACCATCACCTGCCACCATCACCTGCCACCATCACCTGCCACCATCACCTGCCACTGTCTGTTGTGTGCTGCTGCCAGCTGCCTCTTCAAAGCTGGACTCATCATCTGAAAAACAAACAAAATAAAGTTTAACTGGACCCCTGATATGTTGAAATGTGTTAGGTTAATTATCTGGTTAGTTGGAGTTTTAATGTACAATACAGTATACTGTAGTTCTATGCTAGCACTACAGCTACTCTTATTTCTTATTATAATTACATTTTTTTTAACATATTTGTTGTTTCTAATTACTCCAGGTAATACAGTACAGAGGGTTAATGTGTTTTGAAGAGTCTAACTTACCAGAAAGGATGCTTTGCTCCTGGTTAGCTTCCTCTCCTCCTCATAAGATCCACACCGCTGCCTGCTGTGTTGGAAGTGGCAGATCTCTCATCAGTTCATCAACACGTAAAATAAAAAAGTGGTGGGGTCGTAGCCACTTGTCCCGTTTTTATAGCTTTGTAGCACTTAGCTTTAAGCTCTTCCAGCGATCTCCAGCTTCTTCCAGCTTTTCATGTACTTGTTTGAATAACTACACGTTCGGTCAAGGCGTTCGATAGTTTTGAGCTATTTTAACGTTTCCATTGCAAATGTTGCATCGCTCACCGACCAGTTTTACTTCCCCACCATGCGTTAGCATCTACCCACTAGCCAGCCCAGGCGGAGAAGTAAACACGAGGGGGGAGAGGGAGGGAGGGATGGGGGTGCGCGCAGCGCACATGCGCAGTCAGGACAGTTTCCCACAGTCCGGTAAAAGGAACAGATCATGTGTTTACATGCGCACACATCGGGCTACGGATCGGAGTAAACCACCCGTTTCGAACGGATCGCAAATTAGGTCGGATCACGCCGAATACACAAAAAATAACCCGACCGGGGTGTTTACATGACGGACTTTTGATCCGTTCGGCCGTTTGATCCGATTACTTGTGTCCATGTAAACATAGCAAGTGTGTAGAAGTGTTCAGCCCTTTGTGAATAGCAAACAACCCTTTGGGTTGTTTTTACAATGGGTGCTAACGATCCATTGTTAAGATGATGGTCATCCATCATGTGAGCAACTGGTTTCAGCAGTCACCAGCAAACTGGTTGATCCACTTTGAGAGGGTGCTAAGACTTAGCTGAATATCAGACAGCATTTTTAGAGTTTTCTACCTGCATTATTGAGCATGTATCAAGGGGAAAATTAAACATGTTTTAAAATCAATTTTGGAGCATTTAGAATTGATTCTGAATTGCCAAGACAAAGAATCTAGATTTAAAAAAAACAATTTTTTCCCTTCATCCTTATTGACATATAACAGTTTGAATTATGTAGGTGGTGCACTGAAGTCAAAATTTACACAACAATATCAATGCGTTTAGAACTGCTCCCTGATGACGCAGAATAAATCTGGTACAGATCGAATGATGTATCACTGAGATCTAACAGTTTGAATAATCTAGGGGCGCTCTAGAGTCATATGTTAATCCACAATATCAATGTGTATAGACGTGCTCACTGATGAAGTACAATAAATCTCGTGCAGATCGGATAATGTATCTCTGAGATATACCACGCTGAACAAGTTTCTGGTGTTATCTCACATGCTAATGGGTGATGCTAATGCTAAGCTAACTAGCATGCTAGGCTAACACCTAATTTTCCAACCAAACTTACACAGGTGACTCAACAGACCACGCTGAACAAGTTTCTGGTGTTATCTCACATGCTAACGTGTAATGCTAATGCTAAGCTAACTAGCATGCTAGGCTAACACCTTATTTTCCAACCAAACTTAAACAGGTGACTCAACAGACCACGCTGAACAAGTTTCTGGTGTTATCTCACATGCTAACGGGTAATGCTAATGCTAAGCTAACTAGCATGCTAGGCTAACACCTTATTTTCCAACCAAACTTACACAGGTGACTCAACAGACCACGCTGAACAAGTTTCTGGTGTTATCTCACATGCTAACGGGTGATGCTAATGCTAAGCTAACTAGCATGCTAGGCTAACACCTTATTTTCCATTCAAACTTACACAGATGACTCAACAGACCACGCTGAACAAGTTTCTGGTGTTATCTCACATGCTAACGGGTGATGCTAATGCTAAGCTAACTAGCATGCTAAGCTAACACCTTATTTTCCAACCAAACTTACACAGGTGACTCAACAGACCACGCTGAACAAGTTTCTGGTGTTATCTCACATGCTAACGGGTAATGCTAATGCTAAGCTAACTAGCATGCTAGGCTAACACCTTATTTTCCAACCAAACTTACACAGGTGACTCAACAGACCACGCTGAACAAGTTTCTGGTGTTATCTCACATGCTAACGGGTGATGCTAATGCTAAGCTAACTAGCATGCTAGGCTAACACCTTATTTTCCAACCAAACTTACACAGGTGACTCAACAGACCACACTGAACAAGTTTCTGATGTTATCTCACATGCTAACGGGTGATGCTAATGCTAAGCTAACTAGCATGCTAGGCTAACACCTTATTTTTCAACCAAACTTACACAGATGACTCAACAGACCACGCTGAACAAGTTTCTGGTGTTATCTCACATGCTAACGGGTGATGCTAATGCTAAGCTAACTAGCATGCGCACTTGAGTCAAATGTTAGCCCACCATATCAATGTGTACACAAGGGCTCACTGTTGATGCACAATAAATCTTGTACAGATCGGATAATGTATCACTGAGATATAACTGTAGTAATAATATAGGGGGCGTTGTGGAGTAAAAATTTACACAACATTATCAATGTGTGTAGAAGTACTCACTGATGAACCACACTAAATCTCGTGCAGATCGGATAATGTATCACTAAGATATAACTGTAGTAATAATATAGGGGGCGCTATGGAGTAAAAATTTACATACTATTATCAATGTGTGTCGAAGTGTTCACTGATAAAGCACAATAAATCTCGTGCAGATCGGATAATGTATCACTAAGATATAACTGTAGTAATAATATAGGGGGCGCTATGGAGTAAAACTTTACATACCATTATCAATGTGTGTCGAAGTGTTCACTGATAAAGCACAATAAATCTGGTTCAGATCGGATGATGTATCACTGAGATATAACTATAGACATAATGTAGGGGGCGCACTTGAGTCAAAAGGTGTGAAATTTATGACCAAAACTACCTTTTGATCCAAAATGGCCGACTTCCTGTTGGTTTTGGACCAGGGTTCCAAGAGACTTTTTTGTAGGTCCTGACAATTTACACATGTATACCACGTTTCATAATTCTGGGATAAAGCATGGCTGGGGGCTGATTTTTAAACTAAATTCTAGGGGGCGCTCTGGAAGAATCAGGCCACGCCCACTACATATTGGACTGCAGTCCTGTCGAGGGATGGATAAATATAGATCTTAGTGAATTTGGTGCAGCTGGGAGCTTATATTAGGAAGTTATTTTAGCTTGATGTTTCATGGAGAATGGCCAGATTTGAGGCTTGGCCACGCCCACATGCTTTGACATAGAAAAATTCTTTTGATAACTTTTGACCTTCAATGCCTCAAGGTAGTGCTGACCGAGTTTGACGCCTGGATCTCGAAAGCTCTAGGACGAGTTCGCTCAGATATGACGTCAATGAAATAGACCAAATTGTGACTTTGACCTAAAATGGCCGACTTCCTGTTGGCTTTGGACCATTGCTCCAAGAGACTTTTTTGTAGCTCCTGATGAGATACACATGTGTACCAAGTTTCATTATTCTGGGATAAAGCATGGCTGGGGGCTGTTTTTTTTAAATATTCTAGAGGGCGCTGTTGCGGAATTAGGCCACGCCCACCAAGTATTGCAATGGAATCCTGCAGGGGGGTGAACAAGGATCGATGTCAGTGAGTTTGGTGAAGCTGGGAGCTTATATTAGGAAGTTATTTTAGCTTGATGTTTCATGGAGAATGGCCATATTTGAGGCTTGGCCACGCCCACATGCTTTGACATAGAAAAATTATTTTGATAACTTTTGACCTTCAATGCCTCAAGGTAGTGCTGACCGAGTTTGACGCCTGGATCTCGAAAGCTCTAGGACGAGTTCGCTCAGATATGACGTAAATGAAATAGACCAAATTGTGACTTTGACCTAAGGCCACGCCCACATGCTTTGACATAGAAAAATTCTTTTGATAACTTTTGACCTTCAATGCCTCAAGATAGTGCTGACCGAGTTTGATGCCTGGATCTCGAAAGCTCTAGGACGAGTTCGCTCAGATATGACGTAAATGAAATAGACCAAATTGTGACTTTGACCTAAAATGGCCGACTTCCTGTTGGCTTTGGACCATTGCTCCAAGAGACTTTTTTGTAGCTCCTGATGAGATACACATGTGTACCAAGTTTCATTATTCTAGGATAAAGCATGGTGTCAATAGACCTTTAAATGTCAAAGTTATAGCGTTTCGTTTGTTTCGGCGAGTACGCCAAGTTCACCGCTCCACCACGCCCCCTGAACATATACGAAAAGTCAATTTTTTTGATAACTTTTAAAGGCCCATGCCTTAACTGCATTCTGACCAAGTTTGAAGCCGATAGGTCGAACGCCTGAGAAGGAGTTCGTCAAAGTTCGACATGAGTAAAACTGAAAAATGACCAAAATTTGACCTTTGACCCAAAATGGCCGCCTACCTGTGCATTTTAGAGGGTACCTCCAATGTACTTTTTTTCTTGAATTGGGGAGATCTACATATGTACCGAGTTTCAGATCTGTACGACTTACGGTTTTCCCCAACTCACGTTAGGGGGCGCTGTTGAGCAGTTAGGCCACGCCCACTTGCGATTACACCAGATTCATAAAATTTTCATTGGGGGACAATTTTGGGTGAAGTTTGGTGAGTTTTTGAATATGTTAAAGGCCCCAAACGGCCGCGCGAAGTGACGGAAGAAGAATAATAATAATAATTAAAGCCGCAAGCGGCGTTGAGGCCCGAAGCAGCTTAGCGCCGCTCGGACCTTATTGAGGCGACCGCGCGAGCTCCAGCTCGTCCGCTCGGTCGCCATTTCGAAGTCTCTCGTGTCTACTCCGCACCAGGGGTGCACACGCACAATAAATCTGGTTCAGATCGGATGATGTCTCACTGAGATATAACAGTTTGAATAATCTAGGGGGCGCTCTGGAGTCACATGTTAAACCACAATATCAATGTGTCCACAAGGTCTCACTGATGATACACAATAAATCTGGTTCAGATCGGATGATGTCTCACTGAGATATAACAGTTTGAATAATCTAGGGGGCGCTATGGAGTTATATGTTAAACCACATTATCAATGTGTCCACAAGGGCTCACTGATTATTCACAATAAATTTGGTTCAGATCGGATGATGTATCACTGAGATATAACTATAGAAATAATGTAGGGGGCGCACTTGAGTCAAATGTTAGCCCACCATATCAATGTGTCCACAAGGGCTCACTGATGATGCACAATAAATCTGGTTCAGATCGGATGATGTATCACTGAGATATAACAGTTTGAATAATCTAGGGGGCGCTCTGGAGTCATATGTTAAACAACAATATCAATGTGTCCACAAGGTCTCACTGATTATGCACAATAAATCTGGTTCAGATCGGATGATGTATCACTGAGATGGGACTATAGAAATAATGTAGGGGACGCATGAAGCGCAAGTTTGAGGCCTGGCCACGCCCCTTTAGCATAAACGAAAACGCAAACTTTTGATAACTTTTACTGTCCAATGTGTTAAGGGCATGTTAACCAAGTTTAAAGGCAATCCTTCAAAATCACTAAGAGGAGTTTGTTTAAATACGCAATTCAAAAACATCGGAAAATGACCTTTGACCCAAAATGGCCGACTTTGTTTTTGTTTTGGACCAGGGTTCCAAGAGACTTTTTTGTAGGTCCTGACAATTTACACATGTATACCACGTTTCATAATTCTGGGATAAAGCATGGCTGGGGGCTGATTTTTAAACTAAATTCTAGGGGGCGCTCTGGAAGAATCAGGCCACGCCCACTACATATTGGACTGCAGTCCTGTCGAGGGATGGATAAATATAGATCTTAGTGAATTTGGTGTAGCTGGGAGCTTATATTAGGAAGTTATTTTAGCTTGATGTTTCATGGAGAATGGCCAGATTTGAGGCTTGGCCACGCCCACATGCTTTGACATAGAAAAATTCTTTTGATAACTTTTGACCTTCAATGCCTCAAGATAGTGCTGACCGAGTTTGACGCCTGGATCTCGAAAGCTCTAGGACGAGTTCGCTCAGATATGACGTAATTGATGTTTCATGGAAAATGGCCAGATTTGAGGCTTGGCCACGCCCACATGCTTTGACATAGAAAAATTCTTTTGATAACTTTTGACCTTCAATGCCTCAAGATAGTGCTGACTGAGTTTGACCCCTGGATCTCGAAAGCTCTAGGACGAGTTCGCTCAGATATGACGTAAATGAAATAGACCAAATTTGACTTTGACCTAAGGCCACGCCCACATGCTTTGACTTAGAAAAATTCTTTTGATAACTTTTGACCTTCAATGCCTCAAGATAGTGCTGACCGAGTTTGACGCCTGGATCTCGAAAGCTCTAGGACGAGTTCGCTCAGATATGACGTAAATGAAATAGACCAAATTGTGACTTTGACCTAAAATGGCCGACTTCCTGTTGGCTTTGGACCATTGCTCCAAGAGACTTTTTTGTAGCTCCTGATGAGATACATATGTGTACCAAGTTTCATTATTCTAGGATAAAGCATGGTGTCAATAGACCTTTAAATGTCAAAGTTATAGCGTTTCGTTTGTTTCGGCGAGTACGCCAAGTTCACCGCTCCACTACGCCCCCTGAACATATACGAAAAGTCAATTTTTTTGATAACTTTTAAAGGCCCATGCCTTAACTGCATTCTGACCAAGTTTGAAGCCGATAGGTCGAACGCCTGAGAAGGAGTTCGTCAAAGTTCGACATGAGTAAAACTGAAAAATGACCAAAATTTGACCTTTGACCCAAAATGGCCGCCTACCTGTGCATTTTAGAGGGTACCCCCAATGTACTTTTTTTCTTGAATTGGGGAGATCTACATATGTTCCGAGTTTCAGATCTCTACGACTTACGGTTTTCCCCAACTCACGTTAGGGGGCGCTGTTGAGCAGTTAGGCCACGCCCACTTGCGATTACACCAGATTCATAAAATTTTCGTTGGGGGACAATTTTGGGTGAAGTTTGGTGAGTTTTTGAATATGTTAAAGGCTCCAAACGGCCGCGCGAAGTGACGGAAGAAGAAGAATAATAATAATAATGAAGAAATCGAGCGATTACAATAGGCCTTCAGCAGAGCTTCGCTGCTTCGGGCCTAATAATAATAATGAAGAAATCGAGCGATTACAATAGGCCTTCAGCAGAGCTTCGCTGCTTCGGGCCAATAATAAACACTACAATTACAATAGGTCCTTGCAGCGCTTCGCTGCTTCGGGCCTAATAATTAAAGCCGCAAGCGGCGTTGAGGCCCGAAGCAGCTTAGCGCCGCTCCGGCCTTATTGTGGTGAGCATGGGAACTCTAGCTAGTCCGCCCAGTCGCGATCATGGTGCGCATTTGCCAAATATTCAAAATCACATGCAAACTCCAGAGCTCTAGCATCGCCTGCTGGTCTTGTATTCGCCATGCTGCCACAACCACGCCCACATCCTCCAACAAAACCTTCAAGTGTTTTAAAACACATCAGATCAATGTATTATCTGTCTTCTAGCACAGGATCATCTTGACTATGTCAAGGGCGTGAGAGATAGAGTGGCTTTAAACCACCAGAAAGGTGTGAAATTTATGACCAAAACTACCTTTTGATCCAAAATGGCCGACTTCCTGTTGGTTTTGGACCAGGGTTCCAAGAGACTTTTTTGTAGGTCCTGACAATTTACACATGTATACCACGTTTCATAATTCTGGGATAAAGCATGGCTGGGGGCTGATTTTTAAACTAAATTCTAGGGGGCGCTCTGGAAGAATCAGGCCACGCCCACTACATATTGGACTGCAGTCCTGTCGAGGGATGGATAAATATAGATCTTAGTGAATTTGGTGCAGCTGGGAGCTTATATTAGGAAGTTATTTTAGCTTGATGTTTCATGGAGAATGGCCAGATTTGAGGCTTGGCCACGCCCACATGCTTTGACATAGAAAAATTATTTTGATAACTTTTGACCTTCAATGCCTCAAGGTAGTGCTGACCGAGTTTGACGCCTGGATCTCGAAAGCTCTAGGACGAGTTCGCTCAGATATGACGTCAATGAAATAGACCAAATTGTGACTTTGACCTAAAATGGCCGACTTCCTGTTGGCTTTGGACCATTGCTCCAAGAGACTTTTTTGTAGCTCCTGATGAGATACACATGTGTACCAAGTTTCATTATTCTGGGATAAAGCATGGCTGGGGGCTGTTTTTTTTAAATATTCTAGAGGGCGCTGTTGCGGAATTAGGCCACGCCCACCAAGTATTGCAATGGAATCCTGCAGGGGGTTGAACAAGGATCGATGTCAGTGAGTTTCGTGAAGCTGGGAGCTTATATTAGGAAGTTATTTTAGCTTGATGTTTCATGGAGAATGGCCATATTTGAGGCTTGGCCACGCCCACATGCTTTGACATAGAAAAATTCTTTTGATAACTTTTGACCTTCAATGCCTCAAGGTAGTGCTGACCGAGTTTGACGCCTGGATCTCGAAAGCTCTAGGACGAGTTCGCTCAGATATGACGTAAATGAAATAGACCAAATTGTGACTTTGACCTAAGGCCACGCCCACATGCTTTGTCATAGAAAAATTCTTTTGATAACTTTTGACCTTCAATGCCTCAAGATAGTGCTGACCGAGTTTGACGCCTGGATCTCGAAAGCTCTAGGACGAGTTCGCTCAGATATGACGTAATTGATGTTTCATGGAAAATGGCCAGATTTGAGGCTTGGCCACGCCCACATGCTTTGACATAGAAAAATTCTTTTGATAACTTTTGACCTTCAATGCCTCAAGATAGTGCTGACTGAGTTTGACCCCTGGATCTCGAAAGCTCTAGGACGAGTTCGCTCAGATATGACGTAAATGAAATAGACCAAATTTGACTTTGACCTAAGGCCACGCCCACATGCTTTGACTTAGAAAAATTCTTTTGATAACTTTTGACCTTCAATGCCTCAAGATAGTGCTGACCGAGTTTGACGCCTGGATCTCGAAAGCTCTAGGACGAGTTCGCTCAGATATGACGTAAATGAAATAGACCAAATTGTGACTTTGACCTAAAATGGCCGACTTCCTGTTGGCTTTGGACCATTGCTCCAAGAGACTTTTTTGTAGCTCCTGATGAGATACATATGTGTACCAAGTTTCATTATTCTAGGATAAAGCATGGTGTCAATAGACCTTTAAATGTCAAAGTTATAGCGTTTCGTTTGTTTCGGCGAGTACGCCAAGTTCACCGCTCCACCACGCCCCCTGAACATATACGAAAAGTCAATTTTTTTGATAACTTTTAAAGGCCCATGCCTTAACTGCATTCTGACCAAGTTTGAAGCCGATAGGTCGAACGCCTGAGAAGGAGTTCGTCAAAGTTCGACATGAGTAAAACTGAAAAATGACCAAAATTTGACCTTTGACCCAAAATGGCCGCCTACCTGTGCATTTTAGAGGGTACCTCCAATGTACTTTTTTTCTTGAATTGGGGAGATCTACATATGTACCGAGTTTCAGATCTCTACGACTTACGGTTTTCCCCAACTCACGTTAGGGGGCGCTGTTGAGCAGTTAGGCCACGCCCACTTGCGATTACACCAGAATCATAAAATTTTCGTTGGGGGACAATTTTGGGTGAAGTTTGGTGAGTTTTTGAATATGTTAAAGGCTCCAAACGGCCGCGCGAAGTGACGGAAAAATAATAATAATAATAATTAAAGCCGCAAGCGGCGTTGAGGCCCGAAGCAGCTTAGCGCCGCTCGGACCTTATTGAGGCGACCGCGCGAGCTCCAGCTCGTCCGCTCGGTCGCCATTTCGAAGTCTCTCGTGTCTACTCCGCACCAGGGGTGCACACGCACAATAAATCTGGTTCAGATCGGATGATGTCTCACTGAGATATAACAGTTTGAATAATCTAGGGGGCGCTCTGGAGTCACATGTTAAACCACAATATCAATGTGTCCACAAGGTCTCACTGATGATACACAATAAATCTGGTTCAGATCGGATGATGTCTCACTGAGATATAACAGTTTGAATAATCTAGGGGGCGCTATGGAGTTATATGTTAAACCACATTATCAATGTGTCCACAAGGGCTCACTGATTATTCACAATAAATTTGGTTCAGATCGGATGATGTATCACTGAGATATAACTATAGAAATAATGTAGGGGGCGCACTTGAGTCAAATGTTAGCCCACCATATCAATGTGTCCACAAGGGCTCACTGATGATGCACAATAAATCTGGTTCAGATCGGATGATGTATCACTGAGATATAACAGTTTGAATAATCTAGGGGGCGCTCTGGAGTCATATGTTAAACAACAATATCAATGTGTCCACAAGGTCTCACTGATTATGCACAATAAATCTGGTTCAGATCGGATGATGTATCACTGAGATGGGACTATAGAAATAATGTAGGGGACGCATGAAGCGCAAGTTTGAGGCCTGGCCACGCCCCTTT
>JBBPBX010021860.1:0-19334 GCA_038048925.1 Garcialebias charrua
AGCCAGTTACACATTGAGGTGTTCAGCCCCAGACTGTCCAGTTTATGGATGAGCTGTTGGGGGATGATGGTGTTGAATGCCGAGCTGAAGTCGATGAACAGCATTCTAACATAAGAGTCCTTCGTGTCCAGATGTGTGAGAGCTGTGTGGAGGGCAGAGGAGATGGCATCGTCGGTTGAGCGATTAGGTCGGTATGCAAATTGGAAGGGATCCAGGGAGGCAGGGAGGACAGATGTGATGCTTTTCATGACTAGCCGTTCAAAGCACTTCATCAGGATGAATGGTGTTTTAGTGAAGATAAGGTATTTTCTAGAAACAGTGTTGTGCTATTATAAAGACCTTTGTAAAAATGACAAATGAATAAAACATGTAAAAAACATTTTTTGTGATGGACAAGGCCGCAATGCTTCTATAACTCAAGTCTTTCACACATACCAGTAATTTATTAAATGAACACAAAATATAATGTGCAAAGTTTAACATTATTTTTTTTTTCTTTCAAACTATTTATCTTTTTGAGATCATTATTTTAGCCATATCAATTGGCTGATTAATGTAATATATTATGAACAGAAGTAGGGAAGGTATATTGATAAATTACTGATAAGGACCATTGTTTTTAAAACGTAAATATGGAACAAACAATTATACAGTTGTGACCATAAACAACCCCTCTCAAGCCACTTGGGGATAAAAAAGTTAAAGAGACAAAAAAATATGCATCCATCCATCCATCCATCCATTTTCGTCCGCTTATCAGAGTCAGAGAGTCAGAGAGTCTTTATTGTCATTTGCACCGCATGTGGTACATGAGATGAAAACGAGATTATGTACACGAGGTCCCAGTTACATCCAACAACAAATGAAAGAGAAAAACAGTAATAACATCTAGAACTAACTAAGAAAAGCATCAACTAGTAATACACAGCTAACTAAGAAAAGCATCAACTAGTAATACACAGCTAACTAAGAAAAGCATCAACTAGTAATACACAGCTAACTAAGAAAAGCATCAACTAGTAATACACAGCTAACTAAGAAAAGCATCAACTAGTAATACACAGCAGCACGAACATGAGTTTGTATGAGCAGATGGTCACAGATGAACACAGATGAACACAGCAACAAGAAAACAGATCAGCATCAGTATGATGTGATATTTTGCAGTGTTTATTTTTTATTTTATTTTTATTTATTCATGAGTCTAACAGCCTCAGGGTAGAAGCTGTTCCTCAGTCTAGTGGTTCTACACTTGATGCTCCTCAACCTCCGTCCTGAGGGGAGTGGGGCAAAGAGTGAGTGTGCTGGATGAGTGAGGTCTTTCATGATACAGGTGGCTCTTTTCCTGCATCTGGAGGTGTAAATGTCTGTGATGGTGGGGAGACTGACTCCAACAGACTTCTGTGCAGCCTTCACCACTCTCTGCAGAGCTTTCCTCTCTTCAACTGTGCAGCCTCCATGCCACACGTTGATGCTGGAGCACAGGATGCTCTCCACTGCACACCTATCCGGGGTTGGGTCGCGGGGGTAGCAGCCTAAGTAGGGAGGCCCAGACTTCCTTCTCCCCAGCCACTTGGAGCAGCTCCTCTGGGGGAATCCCAAGGCGTTCCCAGGCCAGCCGAGAAACATAGTCCCTCCAGCGTGTCCTGGGTCTTCCTCTGGGTCTCCTCCCGGTGGGACATGCCCGGAACACCTCACCAGGGAGGCGTCCAGGAGGCATCCTAACCAGATGCCCGAGCCACCTCAACTGGCTCCTCTCGATGTGGAGAAGCAGCGGCTCTACTCCGAGTCCCTCCCGGATGACTGAGCTTCTCACCCTATCTCTAAGGGAGAGTCCAGACACCCTGCGGAGAAAACTCATTTCAGCCGCTTGTATCCGAGATCTCGTTCTTTCGGTCACAACCCAAAGCTCATGACCATAGATGAGGGTGGGAACGTAGATCGATCGGTAAATTGAGAGCTTTGCCTTTTGACTCAGCTCTCTCTTCACCACGACAGACCGGTACAGCGCCCGCTTCACTGCGGATGCTGCACCTATCCGCCTATCGATCTCACGCTCCAGTTTTCCCTCATTCGTGAACAAGACCCCGAGATACTTAAACTCCTCCACTTGGGGCAGGACCTCCTCCCTGACCCGGAGAGGGCATGCTACCCTTTTCCGGCTCAAGACCATGACCTCGGATTTGGAGGAACTGATTTGGAGGAAAATATGCATATTTGCAACTAAAATGTGTGTTACTATTTTAGAATTATTTTTGAATTTATATTGCTAGCACAACATAAATTATAGATTATATATTATAATACTATTATAATACTATTTTATATATACTATATAACAGCATTATAATAGTATTATAATCTAAAATAATATTTTTTTTTTAAACATGTCTAATAAATCACTCATTGAACCATTTTCATATTGAAAGGACATAATCTCCAAATGTTGTATTATTTATGTTAGGGATGCACAATATTGGATTTTGGCCGATAGCCGATATGCCAATATGTTAAATTGTATTTGGCCGATAATTATTACCAATACTGTAATTTTATACATGTTCCTTTGTCAGAACATATTCCTCTTATTTAGGCTTATTTGCTGCAAAAAATTGTGTAACAGCTGGAAGAGCTGGTGACATATATTCACTAACAGTCATATGATATTCATAGCACTTTGACTTATATTAAATGAAAAGTGTTAAATGTTATTTATTAGCATTAGTGACCTGTGATGCTGTCTCACTTGTGGAGGCTTGTTCCAGGTTCCTAGCAGCAGTGTAGGATCCTCTGCACTCCTGTGCATCAAGGACAGACTTTTTAAGTTCAAAGTTTTTGTCTATCCATTGTGCTGTAAGACTAGTCATGCTAACGGGCTAACACAACGTCCAAATGTCTGTGGTAAAACTCACTCAAGTGCTATTGGCTGTTAACTTCTCAATGACGTTGGAAATGATGGCTTGTAGCTCAGGTATAGTGAAATATCTCAGACTGCGGACGATGTAGTGAGGCTCAACGCAGTCCATAAATCTTCAGAATCCAACATTTTCAACCAACAAAAACGTCCACACCGCCAACATTTTGAATTATCCTCTCCTCCGTGAAATCAGGTAGGCGCACGTGACATCATCATGTTGTGCTGCTGCAGGCATTCTTTTCACTGGTTTGTCATAAATAAATAAAAAACCAGCACCTTTTATATCGGCGAGTTATTGTGATGGAATGTTCGATGTCCGATATTAAACATTAACGCTAATATCGGCCGATACCAATACCATGCCGATAATATTGTTCATCCCTAATTCATGTAATAATATTTTGCCAATTCTAGGATACGTCTTTTGGAAAACACGATGGCACTTCACTAAAAGTTGTAGAACTATTTAGCTTGTGTTACAAATATATAATGTTCATAGCTAAAATAGAGTTCCTTTCAAGTAACCACTGTCATAATAAATTTACATCTGAGTATTATTTGAGAAAAATTGCCTCATAAAACATTTAACTTACTGATTTAGTTTGCTTTTACATTTGCTGCGACTATAAATCGAACATTAAATTAATGTTTTTATTTAAATATACATTACAGTGGAATCAAATTTCCATATTTGCTTCATTAAGACGATCAGTAATCTACTGCTGATAAATGTAAACCTCTCCATATCCAACGCTGAAATGTCATTTGTGATTGATCCTGTGAGCCAGCTGAGGAACCACAAGCTAAAAGGATTTTGACAGTCCTCATATATTAAAACCAGAGAGCTTTTTCACGCCACACTCTCATTATTACATGTACGAGCCTCACTCAAACAGATCCTGAAGTCTGTAATAAATGATTCTTATAAAATTTTCTGTTTTAAGAACAATTTTGTCTCGTACTCATCTGTTTCTTTTTTACTCTGACAGCGGAGACACACTGACATTATTCATAATTTAGGTCAGCTTTTGAACAGGAGTTCATGTGCCATAATTTAGTAGTGAATATGTCATGCGCTTGTCATGTATTATGTGCACGTTAAGGGCTTTAAGCACTTGTAAGGCCTTCAGGGACGTCATTAGTGACGAATATTAAGCCTCCCACATGCAGCGCCGCGTTGGAGACGCTGAAGTCCCCACTATACCTCTGATGAACAGCATCATCGGATCATACATGTCGTGGGAACGTAACAGCCGAAAGTGAGATGGCTTCATTCCTACCTACTGTAACTCTGTGGTGCTACAGTGGGGAATTTCTAAGCACCATTGTTCTGCACTCGCTGCGTAAGTAATAGGAGCTATTATAGGGCTTACAGTCAGAACTGTAGGAGGAGGAAAATTAGAATTTGAGACTACTGAGCAACTCTTTGTTGCCATTAGCACCCGGCAATTCAACAAGCATTACACTCGTATTACATGCCACTTGAGTCTCTTTCCTGACAAGCAGAGATAATAGAAATGAAGACACACAAATAAGATAAAGTTAAGAGCTGGTAAAAGGCGGTGCATTGATATGGGGATGTGAATGTTTGTATTTCGTGAATCAGATGCTCTAATTACCACCATCTGTTTTCTGAAGGGGGAAAGTGGGAATGGAGTGCTGCGCTCTGATTTGGCAATTAAAGATAAATAGGCAGTGTAACGAGGGGAATCAATTATTTGTCTTTTGAGGGTAACTCAAGTGGCAGAGCAATTGTCACAGACACCTTGTTGTTTATTGAAGAAGCATTCCTCTTTTGTGTTTCTGCTCATTTTCCTCCTGTGGTCCCCATGTTGCGTTGGAGTTTTAAAAATACCCTGAATTCATGCATGTCTCTCTCATCCCCATCTCAACAGACTTGTTTCAGATTTTTCTGTTTCCAGATTCCCAGGTTGAGTTTGTTGTCAGTGACTACGTTTGGGCAAAGATGTGATTAAAGATGATTGTGGCGAGGCTGAAGGGAGGGGAGTCACATTTGTCTTCTGCACAAATGAGCTGAGGCTGCGGGAGCTGAATTAGCTGTCTCGCCGTCGCCTCTCCCCTGCCATGCCACTTTGTCACGAGGACACTCCTTCTGGAAGATCAGACGGGGTCAAGTGCGTGCGTATTGCCTGGCATTATTCTTACAAGCTGGTGCCCTCCTCCCATTCCACTGTGAATTCAGGCACATTTAGCAAGCTCCGAGCCACACCACTCAGCTCCTGAGTCATTAAAGTGGGCTAAAAATACCCAGCCCACCCATGGTCCCCCGTTCACACAGGACTGTCTGTAGGAGGTTCTGGTTCTGGTTCATCACATGTACAACTGCAGCGTTTTTCATTAACACTTTAATTTGATTCACATTGCATTGCAACAGCAATACAGTAACAATTCACCCAATATGGCTGTTATAAACTTCTCTTTCATCAACTGTTTTCATTAGACACAACACTTTTTAGTATAAATACACACATTTGTGCCCAAACTGTTATCAAAACTGAAAAATGATAACAATGTAATATGTGTTGAATTGTGAAATTGTGCATGACTGCATTTATTTGTCACAGATCACAAATCTCATATTAGTATAAAAATATACGCTGCATGTATGTTTTAAAGACAAAGTTGTTATAATCTTAAGGGGACAGAGTTGTTTGTAAAACCACAATTCAGAACCAGTTTGAAGGGACGTTCTACCTCAATCCAGGGAATTAGATTATGGAATGGCTTGGAGAATGTAGTTAAAAATGCCAAGTCAATGTTTACATTTAAAAAAATGATCAAAACAAATGTGTTAAAAAATATATGTGAAATAACGTAATGTGTATTGTATTAGTTAGAAAATTAGAAAGAGTTAGTCATTTTGTACTGTTGGTTGAAGAATATTATTGTTTAACCTGATTGTTGGAAAAAGTTGGTTGAAGATTATTATTGTTTACATGGTTTGACTACTGTTGTTTAATCTGATTGTTGGAGATAAGGGGCAGATATAATAAGATTTATTCTTCTTTCTGCTACCTTTCATTTTTTTACATTTTGTACACTATCATTATGAGATTGTCTTGTATTGTTTCTTTTGTAAAAAAAATGAACAAATTTAATAAACATAAACATAAACAAAACATGTAAAGCTGGAACAGATAATCCAAATGCAAGTCTATTGAACATTTATTTATCTGTTATTTTGTTAATTTAAAACAGTAAAATTAGAGTGACTGAAATGTGCACTTAACTGCAATTAAAAGACTGACGCAAACAACAGTGTAAACAACAGTTTCTTAGTCACAAATAGTATTGGATGACATGACTTACAGGCCGTTTTCATGTAGGATTTTATCAAGATCACAAGTAAACTATTTCAGTATTTCTTGTTATCTTGAAACAAGCTTTGCATTTGCACAGCACCAAAAGGCAAAATCAGATAAAGTTTTCTAAATGTAACTTTTAGGACATTATATTTTTATGCCCACCAACAACTGAATAACTTTTAAAACAAATCCACTTCAAAATTGCTGCTTAGAAAACACAAAATAGTAAAATAGCCATGATGAAGCCATGATGAAGCCATGATGAAGCCATGATGAAGCCATATTTACAGCGATTGAGCTCAACGTTGTTGTTGTTGTAACTAAGAATAATTTACAAAGTATACTCCAAAGGCTACTCATTTCACAACATCTTAACTTAAAACTTTAGCAATAATTTTCTGAGTCCATCCCGTTTGTTAGCAAAATGTCAAAAACCACAAGATAAATTAAATAAAAAGCTGAAAATAATCCTTGGATTCACACCTGATTGCATATTGGAGTAAATTTGTGGGTTGCCATATTAAATTGACATGAGCCAAAACAAAACAGGTTCTAAATGAGTTTAAATTATAGAACAATAATAGCTGAAAATCAATCACATACTCTGAGTATGATGTTTTAATATATCAGAGTTCATGCTCAATAATTCTGGTAGAAAATCCAACAAAGTTCATCTGGGTGGTTTGTTTGTTTGTTTGTTTGTTTGTTTGTTTGTTTCTTTCTTTCTTTCTTTCTTTCTTTCTTTTTTAGACATTTTGTCCATCATCCAAAGGACTTCATAACTACAAAACACAATTTAAAAAAAGAAAGAAACCGTCCAGATGACCTGACTGAACTATGTTGGATTTTTCTACCTGGATTATTGAGCCTGAACTTTGATGTTTTGAACCACTTTGGCTATGACTGCCTCAGAGTAATCGACAGGGGAGAGGGTGGGCCTCAGAAACCATCTTATCACCATCAAACTGGTCGGTCCATGTGGGTTTGCTGCTTGTGGGACTCAGTTTGTTGTGGCTCCTCAGACTGATGAAGTCCTTTGGATGAAAGACGAAACATTTCAACCAAAAAGAAAGAAAGAAAGAAAAAGAAACCTTTCAGATGACCTGACTGAACTTTGTTGGATATCTCATGATTACATACGATCTTACACATTTCCAATATTTGAACAACACAGCTACTATTATATCGTCTGTAAACATAAAATTATAGTTGATAGCTCCAGCATGCATTACTTTGAGAAATGAACGACATTTTATTTTGTTGTGGTGATGAAACAATTTCCTGTCAACACAAATAACTTGTGTTTTATCAGTCCAGATAAATACACAAAGCCATTATCTGAAGAAACAAGATCATATTGTGGAAATAAATGTCTAATCATGCTTCTTTCAGCCTCTGTACAGGAATGATAAATGAACGGATGTGTTTTGGCAAATGGTGCATTTCATAAAAACTGATAAATGCACTCTACATAATGATGTTTGTCTCTCTCTCTCTTTGAAGAGCTGAATCAGTGAACAATCAATTACAACATAAGTAAAATGGTAAATGGTAAATGGAGCTTATTTATATAGCGCTTTCCAGCCCCCTGTGAGGAGCCCCAAAGCGCTTTACAATACCAGCCATCCACCCATTCATTCACTGGTAGTGGTAGCCTGCCTTGCAAGGCGCCATCCAGACCTACTGGGAGCAACTCGGGGTTAAGTGTCTTGCCCAGGGACACAACGACACATGGTGGGCGGACGCGGGATTTGAACCTCCAACCTTCCGATCGGGGGACGACTGCCATTACCACTACACCACGGCCGCCCACGGCAGTACAACACAACCTTTTAATTTAAAATAACTTTATCCCTTTGTTGGCAATATTATAATTACCTGGATCTACAAAAAGCCTTACAGAATGTCCGAGTTACCTCAAACACAACATATTTTATTGTCTGGATAATAAAGCACTGCAAGGAAACAGCTTTCCAGTGTAAATTCATCCAATTGCTGAATGAATGCTGTCAATGCAGCGTCCGCAGTGAAGCGGGCGCTGTACCGGTCTGTCGTGGTGAAGAGAGAGCTGAGTCAAAAGGCAAAGCTCTCAATTTACCGATCGATCTACGTTCCCACCCTCATCTATGGTCATGAGCTTTGGGTTGTGACCGAAAGAACAAGATCTCGGATACAAGCGGCTGAAATGAGTTTTCTCCGCAGGGTGGCTGGACTCTCCCTTAGAGATAGGGTGAGAAGCTCAGTCATCCGGGAGGGACTCGGAGTAGAGCCGCTGCTTCTCCACATCGAGAGGAGCCAGTTGAGGTGGCTCGGGCATCTGGTTAGGATGCCTCCTGGACGCCTCCCTGGTGAGGTGTTCCGGGCATGTCCCACCGGGAGGAGACCCAGAGGAAGACCCAGGACACGCTGGAGGGACTATGTTTCTCGGCTGGCCTGGGAACGCCTTGGGATTCCCCCAGAGGAGCTGCTCCAAGTGGCTGGGGAGAGGGAAGTCTGGGCCTCCCTACTTATGCCATGTCCTGACCAAACAGCTTTTCAACGGAAAAAAGGCTTGTCACGCACGCAAGTGGACGCACTGGAACCAGTGGTGTCCTGACCTGAACGTGAAATTGCGGCTGGTTGCGGCGGCGGGGGGGGGAGGAGCTTACCGGTATACCGAGTCCTCACTGCACTCCGCCAGGCGAGGAGCTTTTTATTTCTGTCTCTGTGGAGCAGACTTGACTGGTCGTGAAGGACTTGTCGCGAACACACAGCTACAATGAGTTTCTCTTCCATAGTCCATGACTCCGCGGGTTTTTTCTGTGCCCCACAAACAATACGTCACATAGTTGCGCAACATCCGTCCCCTCGTTTCCGCGTCACATTACATAGGGACTCTCCCCCTCTCTCCTCCCCCCCACTCTCCATGATCAACCAATCAGGGAGAGTTGAACGGCGTTTGAACGTTTGAACGGCGAAAACGTTCAGCAATGATCAACGCGTGCTTGGAGGCTGAAGCGGGTTCACGTGCACGGAAAACGCTTTCTAGCACGCTCAACACGCACGTGACGTGACGCCCGACGCCAAGACGCGGCTGGGGGCGCGTCCCCCATTGACTTTGCATGTAAACTGGACGCTCCTGCAGTTGAAAACGCGTTTGGTCAGGACGTGGCATTAGACTGCTACCCCCGCGACCCAACCCCGGATAAGCGGAAGAGAATGGATGGATGGATGGATGTTGTCAAGACATAAACTGTATTTATGAGGCCAGGCTCCTCTGTTGTTGCAGGAGTGAAGTGATCTGGCCCCAGGTGTCCCTGTGGATAGTTAGCCTGTACCCTTCAGAAAGTGACATTTTAGTGTTGTAATTAATTATTTATTAATTTATGGGGAGTGGTGGTGCAGATGTTTGAGAAGGTGGACCTGGGATTGGAAGGTTGCTGGCTCAATTCCCTGTACCGGCAACTTCGAAATGTGGGTGGGAAAGGTGAAACACCCACACATGTCTCCACCCTCATTTGCCTCAGGCTGAGCCCTTGAGCAAGGCTTTTAACCCCCACCATCTGCTCCCACAGGCACCCATAGATGTCAGCTCTCTGCTCCACACAGAGGGCTGTGGTAGCTCGGTGGTCTGTGGTTGAGTCAGGGAGGACATCATGTGTAAAAATAATTGCCAAGTCTTTGTGCGAGTGGTGGCCCCTGAAGAAGGGAGCAGCCGAAAGAAAAAGAAGGAAACAAAAATATTTGATGCATTTATGGTCTTTTCTCATCTAAGGCTTGTTTGAAGCCTTACAGGTTTTTGATGTTTATTCATTTTTAAAAGAACGATACAAAACAGTTTCATCAGATACAAGAATACAAGTAGGATAAAATGAAAGGAGCAGAAAGAAGATGAAATCTTATTATATCTGCCCCTTCACTGCACTAAAACCATAGATATACGGAAGGATCTGTGTTCGGATATTCCCGGAAATGGCCCGCAATGATCCTTAAAAAATCCCAAAATCTGGATACTTATCTTCGGCAGATCCAAAATAAATGTGGCTGTTATTTGTCAAGGGCCTGCCAAAGATAAGTATCCAGATTTTGGGATCTTGGGATTTTTTAAGGATCATTGCGGTCCATTTCCGGGAATATCCGGAAATATAAGTATAAGTATATGTAAAGGATACAGAGATCTACTACATCAGATCTTACCGTACATATATGGTTTTAGTGCAGTGCTTATTTCACAATTTGTTCAAACAATGATAACCTTCAAACTACATCACAAAATGAATAACTCTACTTAATTTTTTAAACTGTAATACACAAACACACTAAGTTACATCATATATAGTTTTTGAGCAAGTCCTTTTTGACCTTTTTCTTAAATGTATACATTGATTTTGCATTTTTAACATCACTCTCCAGAACATTCCACAATCGAACTCCCTGAATTGAGGTAGACCGTCCCTTTAAGCTGGTTCTGAATTGTGGTTTGATGAATATCTCTGTCCCTTTGAGATTGTAATAACTTTGCCTTTTTATTAAATTTCTTTGGATATTTAAAGGTAATGTGTTATTATGAGTCCTATACATAAAATACTATAATCCACCAATTCCTGGAATTTCAATAAATTTAGCTGAAGAAAGGGTAAGGGATTTTGCTATCTTTGTGGATTTGCTTAGACTCTGACAGCATTATGTGCATTATTTTTTATGACATCTTCAAATGAAAGTTGAAGTTTCATCAGCTACATTACACTGGGATTTTTTTCACATGGTCCCAAACTTCTCAATTTAAAATACAAACCACAGTTGAAAAATGATTATTATTTTTTTTAACATTGTTACATGAAATTAGAACCTGCAAACGCAGTGACATTTCTTATGAGGTTTTAAAGCCCAACATAAACTGACTGGATAATCTGACTCTGCTTCTACTGTGTTTTGTCTTCAGTGCACTATTTGTCCCGAGGAGGAAGCGCGCAGCCTGTAAAAAGCGGCACTGCGGCAGCGCCGTATCACTGCGCCGCGCGCTCCGGAGCTCCAATCTGTGGAGAGGAGGAGGAGGAGGAGGTGCCCGGTGGTTTTCATCTGCGGGGATTGATTTAGCCAGCTCCAAACCTTCTCGTGCTTCATCGTTTTATTTTGTGTTGGGACCGAAGGCTTCAACTTCTCCGGACGACTCCTCCGCACGCGCAAGGGTTTGCATCTCTTGGTTTTGCATGACGTGTCTTGGAGCGCAAGAAAAAAGAGGCTTGCTTTTGTTGCGTGTGTGTGTGTGTGTGTGTGTGTGTGTGTGTGTTGTAGTGTAAAATGAGTCTTGGAGCAGGAGGCAGTGCCAGTTCACTGCTGCTGTGGGCTGGACTGGACCAGTGACAGCAGGAGTCAAGAAGACTGTGGCCCAGCATCACAAGAGTCTGAGCTGAGGAACAACACTACAACATCATGCAAGCATGATCTCTGGAGCTGTGTGTGCAGGATGTGTGTCATCAGATAAGTGTCCAGGTTAAAGGTGTTGCAGACACTGGAACAGTACTTTTAGCTTTTTAAAGGCTACAGGAACTGCTGACTAAATACTGTAGTCCCAAGTGGTGTTTTTTAACCTTTGGATGTTGACATGTTCTTTAATATGTATGTTTTTAGTTGCATTTCCCCTTTTCAAACTGTGCATATGTGAAGAATGTGCTGGAGTCCACATTGCATTGTCTCCCTGGACACACAGGCTGTCATGTAAAGTTCAAGATAATGGTTGATAGGTTTAGTTTGTGTGCTGGTGCAGAAAAGGTACTTCCTGTGTGTGAAGTTTTTTTTTTTTGACATTTGGAAGTGTTCTGGAATCTTTAAAAAGAAAGAAGAATGCAGTTTGTGGATTCAGTTCTTTTCCACTCCCCACCAGTTGAGTGATGTCATGGATTGGAATTGTTATTCTGGAGGCACCGAGGAGCTGCGTGTGTTTTGTTCCACAGTGCCCGCGTGACTTTTATTGGCTTTAGGCCTCGGCTGCTGTTAATTCACAATGACTACAAGCTGTTGGATGCTGCATCCTAATATCAAAAAGCAAGCAGATGCCTTCAGAGTCAGAGAGAGAAGGTATGCCCTGCTGAGCTCAGTGCTTTGTGCAGAATGACATCACTGCGAAGTGTCACAACATTTGTCGTGCTTTCCTGTCGGCGTGCCAAACTATAGGACAGCGTGTTGTTCAGCTGGGCCTGCTCTCATTCTTTTGTTTTACCAAACACATCTTTCAGTTCCCTACATCACACTGAAATGACGTGACATTTGGTTTTTTAATTCTATTGTAAAATTCACAAATGTAGACACTGACTGGTGCTTTACAAAAATGTAGACCGTCAAAAGTGCTTGGACTGTATGAAGAGTGTTTTTGTGGCTTGATTTTATCCACAATTATCAAAGTGTTTTAATTATAGGAGAATTATGTTACTAACTCATTGTGATGTGCATTAGCATCCCAGCAAAAGTGTACATTCTTTTGTATGTTAATTAAAACAGAAGGTTTTTTGAGTCTGAGTTTGAATTTAACTTTATTGAACGTAGTATAATAAAAGAATAAAAAAGTTATATGAAAATAAAATACATTTAAAACAAAAGGAAGCAGTAGTAATTAATTGTTACACCCACCCCTCTTACATCTATAGCATCATCCAATCATTTACTGTTCATGGCAACTTGGTTATAACATTCGTTTACATATCCATATTTATAACTGGTACAATGCATTCATATTTGCATGCCATTATGATCAAGCATCAATAATGTTTTATCATGTTAAAATTCTTTCTAGATCAATATACCATAATGCAGTAAAAATTAATAAATTTATTAATTGTTAACAACAACGATAATAGCAGTAATAACAGTTATTATTTCCTGTATTGATATGCAGTGATAACCATCTTCTTAAATTATGTTTTAAACTGTTTAATGTTTGGACATTGCTTGATTTCCATTCTTAAACCATTCCACAGCTTCACCCTACTTACTGATATACAAAAGTTTTTTCTTGTGGTTCTGAATTTTAAAGTTTTTAATTCACCTTTTTCCCTTAAATGATAAAATATTATTATTTCATTTTATTCAGAAGCTTTAGCGTCAATCCTCAGTACAATATCCAGTTTTCCAAGAATTTCATTATTTAACATCACCGTTTAGCTTTAAGATGAACAAATTTAAAAATTATCTAACCTCAGTTCAAATACATGGCAGTGTAAGAAAAGACAGTATATTTAAAAGATGCGACAGAAGCCACGCTAATAAATCACTTGCATTGTTTTAGTCAACAGAGCCTTCTGCTTAGCATGATGCACCTTTTGGAAAATGGTTCATTGGCTAAATGTGCGACTAAACTGACTAAACATTGACTTTGATGAGTGAACACGTTGCAAATGCATGCTCTCTTTGTCTATTCCACAGAAGGGCGAGTTTGCTGTCGATGGCTATGAGGAGTCAGTTCCTGGAGAACGAAGATGTGGCATCACCAGCTCACCTCTTCCTGGCAGGACTTGTTCACTAAGCAGACGTTTGCTTTAACCTGAAAACCTCTTCTCTGATGGAACGGGGGCTTGGTGATAACATGTTTAGCAGATCTTTTTTCCACCTCTGCTACTGGATCTGATGGACAGCCTTTGGGGATCCTTGATTGGAACTTGTCTTTATCAGTTCTGCATTTCCCATAAAAAGTGTCGTCTTACCTTGGATCTATTTTATTGACAGCATTTCCTGGGATATTTGGAGAATCTTCAGGAGCGGGTTTTCACTCAAGTGCTTTTGGTGGATGACGTTTGGAGGCTTTGGTTCGTTGTGAGAGGTGATTTTATCTGGATGTTTACAATGAAGGACGTGGACGGCCCGCGATCAAGTGGGCTGAGGAAGAAGAAGTCTAGGTCTGCGAGGGATCGGGAGAGGAGATCAAACGGGATAAGAAACAATCACGTTAAAGGCTCAGTGTTTCGCCTCTCCTCTGACTCAGAGCAGGAGGCTGAACGGAAGCCCTCCTCATCCCGCCCTCGACCCCCACGAAGGAAACGAAGGGAGTCTAGTTCTGCTGAAGAGGACATCATCGATGGCTTCTCCATCACAGGCTTTACGACTCTGGATGCTCTGGAGGTGAGTGATCGACTGGTTCCTGCAGCGTGTTTTTATGTTTCGCTTTGACAGTGAACTTAGACATCTTGTGTCTTTTTGTCATGGCTGAACTGGTTTTTGAGCCTCTTCATGCATATTTGGTTTTGTGTGTTGGAGCTGAGAAAGTGTTGCTTTGCTGCACATCTGGAGCCAAAGATCTGCTGCTGTTAATGTTGCTGGGTTTGTTTTTGCCTTTTTTCCCCCACCACAGCATCCGATTAAGAAAAGTTCAACAATGGCTGTAGTGGGTCTTTGTGTACTTTGACGTGAACAATCAATTTGATCTATATTACACCAGTTTACTCAGAGGGGGAGTAATTTATTGTATGCTGGCGATCCATTTTCCCTGAAATGCAAACTGAGCTATGGCTGCGTGCCACTGATCTGAATTATGACTTGAACAGCACAGCTGCATGAATGTTTCATTTAAAAAAAAACATGTAACAAGTCAAAGTACCAGTGTTTTACTCAGATGTTTGGCCAAGTAAAGCCACCAGAACAGCTAAAGTGGATACTTTGTTTAATTTGTAATTTTTATATAATAAAATATTCTCACTCATATTAAAACATATCCAAGTTTGATTGCATGACAATGTTAAATCATACTGGAGATCTTTTGCTCTAATCACATGGAACTGCAAACACCCCATAAATGAAGGTGTGGTATTTTTAGCTTGTTTGATGTCAGTTTTATTTATTGATGGGTCAATGATTTGTGATCACTAGGGGTTAATGAGAAGATATTGACTAAAAATACATATAATATATTTTTCTGTCATTTGACATGAGGTATTTGTATACATTTTATCCTTGCTACTCTAAATTTTACAGTAAGGTCTGTTTTGTTCTATATTCAGTCTATAAATCTTTAACTCTGTTAGGAGGGTCTATCCTCTTCACATCTTGATGACCTCTTCCTTTCAACATTTTTAAACTCAGACTGGCTCTATTGACTAGCTGCGGGGTTTTGCATATTTCCCTTTTTCTGTTTCTCTTTGTTGTCTGTGACTTTACAAGTTCTTTTTTATTGACGTTTGCTGGGGGACTGAAGCGTTGCTATCCATCATTTCAATGTCTCTTAAAATGTCTCCACATCTGCATTTAAAATAGAGATTAATATTGACAGACTTTTTTTTTTTCAGTCAAACTTGGCCACTTAAAAAAATGGCAATCAGCCATGCCTGTGCTTACTTTACTGATTATCACTTAGTGAAATTCAAGTTCAAGCTGTGTTTATTTGTCACATGCTGGTAACACAAGGTCAACAGTACAATGAAATATTCAGGATGAGAAGAACCTATTTGATTCACTAAAAACAAACAAAGAACAAACAGGAAATACTAAAACATTCAATAAGAGGACAAAAATGAAGTACCAAAAAGACCTAAAGAGAAAATACTAAACAACAATGGCAGAATATAATAGTGCAACTAGGATGGATTTATGTGAATAAGTATTTCAAGGTAGTAATATAAGTTAAAATGTACATTGTATATACCATATTTTTGGGCATATAAGTCACCATTTTTGCATAAATTAGCATGCATACGACTTACACAGCGAAGCAACATATTTATGTTTCCCCCATATTTATAACTCAAATTTTGGCTGAGATCTGATGATTTCATTCATTCTGACATGGAAAATATTGAACACTACCATTTTCAGCCACTAGAGGGCCCTCAACTAATATGGCAAGTCAAGTGTTTCATTAATAGGTAAAAGTGGCTATTAATGAGACACTTGGTTTGCCATACCAAGCCACCTCCATCTCGCTCTGGAACTCCTGGAGCACCGTGCTGCTCAGGTGAAATGCAGCTGATTTGACCAATCAAAGTGCCTTAATTAAGGAAAAGTTAAACTGGGACACACCTTTACTATAATTTTGAGTAAACAAATAATTGTTTTTAAGTGCTATTCTTGTTAAATTCTTGTTAAAATCCTCCAGTGCACCCTCCCGCAGCTGCCATTTGGCACAACACTGGCACAACACTGGCCCACATTTCCAGGTTGTCAGTGGTGACATGTAACAAATGCGACGCGTCAGCAGTGACGCATAGTAGATGTGACGTATGGCAAAGTGACGTATTTATGTTGTTTTCAAC
Organism: Garcialebias charrua; assembly: GCA_038048925.1. Taxonomy (NCBI): domain Eukaryota; kingdom Metazoa; phylum Chordata; class Actinopteri; order Cyprinodontiformes; family Rivulidae; genus Garcialebias; species Garcialebias charrua. The sequence continues at coordinate 16,458 of JBBPBX010021860.1, forward strand.
TTTATTAGACATATTTGGACTGATGTGCGACATATACGGCGGTGCAACGTGTACAACAGAAAATTTGGTAAATGCACATTAACCTATACTGCACAAGTTGTGTGACAGGTCATTGCACAGGTAGTGAGTAACACTGAGAAGAATTATGATGGTAAGGTAGATACATACATGATACAGCCACATAGTGCAGCAGCAATAAACATATTAGTTGTCACAGATGCGGCTCGGTGCAATGTTATTGCCAGTTGTTATTTATCAAGAGTTCAGTAATCTGACAGCTTGTGGATAATAACTGTCCTTTAGTCTTTTCGTGCGTGATGACAGACTCCTGTATCGTCTGCCTGAGGGCAGTAGATGGAAGAGTCTTTGTGCTGGGTGGGTGTGGTGTGAAGCTGCAGTAGCAGCTACTACAACCAGCTTACTGTAGCTCTTTTTTAGTTTAGTATTTCAGGTGAAAATTATATTTTAAGTTATTTTTAAGTGTATTAGTTTTAAGTAGCTGAGGTGACAAAAATGACGTTCGAATGATTTTGTAACATTTTCCTACACACAGAACTCACACTGTTAGATCATAGATGTTTTGTTGGGTGGACAACTTCAAACTTGACATGCTGCAACAGTTTAACTATGTGATACAACAGAAACACACAAGTGTTGGTTTTGTGGGACAAAACCGATTTCTGACCCTTGTGCAGTTCTGACGTGGCAATTCTGGTTTAGGTCAATGTAGTTTGCAGAATACCATATTTTCTCAGTCATCAGGGTTCAGTTTGTTTAGTGTCCAATACTAACGATTGATGAAGCTGACAAAAAAGCATTCACCCAACACTGAAACTCAACACAATGTGAATGATCTGCAGCCACTTGCAGATATTTTACAAAGTATTATTGTTTATTTTATTTTACTTCTATAGCAGGTTGTGTTACAGTTAAAAAGCAAGATGCCCTTACATTAGTCAATGAAAATTATAAACCGTTTTACCTTTTTGACTAGACTGGGCCTGCTCCATAGCATCCGTCCGCACAGAGGAATCCATTTTTAACGTACTAAAAACTACCCCGCGCTCTGTGCGGCTCATGTGACATGTGACGTAAGACGTCAGTGCGACGTGATGACGTCACTACGAGTACTCGAGAGGGACAAAAAGACCTTGATAGAAGTTTTAGGACTCGACCTCTCGATTACTCGGGTACTCTATTAAAGCAATAATTAGGAGCAGAGGCAGACACTTAGGAGCTGCAGAGCTGCACTGTTTTGTTTCTGTTTTGTTAAAAGACAAAATGATCACTGTGGTAGCCTTTTAACTGTCTTAACATCCTTTTTAACACCATTAGCTCAGTTAGCACAGTAAGCATCTCTTACTCTCCTTAAAAACTCTGTGGTGAGACTTTCATCTGCTCTGTATTGCTTCAAATCTCTGAAAATGCACCAACCTCAAGGTTCAAATATTGCTTGTTCTGTGGCGGAGCTTTGGAATTTATCGGAACAACATTGGGACTTAATATGTGGTGTAGGCTAGCTGTACATCAGGGGCATTCAAAGTGCGGTCCGAGGTCCATTTGCGGCCCTTGGAGTGATTTTGTGCAGCCCTCAGCTACAATTAAAGAATGGTATAATTTTGATCCATAGGCTCAAGAGGTTTTTGCAGATGTAGACATTCTTTAGATTTAATGGTGATACTTTTTAAAGATAATTTTTAGGTTTAACAGCAAAAAAGATGAAAATAATTTTCTCAAAACGAGTGAAATTAAATACAGTACAAATATTTAGCTGCATAATTAATCCCTTTATCCTACAGCCAACCTTCACTGATCTACCAAAAAGTAGAATTTTGGATAATAATTCATAAAACTTGGCTAAATATACAGTAACGTGTTTTCAAAGAAAATATTTTCAGTTGAGTTAATAATCAATAGAAATTGGACATTTTAAAGATAATATAAAGTGGTATCATCGACATACAAGTTGATCAACTTCATCAGTGTTCCTTCAAGACTTCTATGAATCTGTTTTAGCGACTGTCAGCTGGATGGTTTTTCAGAATTTTGACGACCCATTTGGGCTGCCCATGGTCCAAATGTGTGATTGAAGCTCCACCCCCTTTTGTAAAATTTTTTTTTTTTATTCTATGAAAAATAAACAAAACAGAACTTTCAGAGCACAAGAAGTTGTGAAAAAGTAGGAGAAAAAAATTGCACTTAAAAAACAAATACATTTTAAATTCAGATTTTTCTGGCCCACGAGTCCTTTCATCTGTTCTGGCCCACTTATTAATATGAACTTGTTGTTCTGGAAGTTTTTTGTTACTGTAAAATGACGAACAACTAGAACGATGGACAAAGAACTGAGTTGATGTACAGGGATACTGTTGACTGATTAAAATTGTCCTCTAGCATTTCTCTGTGATTTTCTATTGTTTGCTTTTGTTTACAGATTTTAATGCCCCATCCCTGTTTTTATCTTTACACTCTCTGAGATTGTTTGTTGTTGGTGGGCGGTTGTGGCTGAGTGGTTAGAGCAGTCATCTTCCAATGCAAGAGTTGGACGTTCAAATCCACCAGCAACAGTCACATGCTGAAGTGTCCCTGGGCAAGACACTGAACTGAAATGTGTGTCCCATCAGTGTATGAATGTGATAAAGCTCTGATTACCGTAGTCTCTTTAGAATGATTTGTTCAATTAGCTTTGTATAGATCTAGTAGATGCTGTATGAATGGGTAAATGAGGACACAGGTTGTGGTAAAGAGCTTTGAATATCTTGATAAGACAGAATGGTGACATATAAGTACTGTACAGTACATTTGGTCACACTGTTATAGCAAAATCCAATGGAGCCAACCACATTCACCAAACAGAGTCATCTTCAGCTGATGTGT
>JBBPBX010021861.1:0-10555 GCA_038048925.1 Garcialebias charrua
TATGGTGGGGAGACAGGGGCACTGACAAAACGACAGGAGAAAGAACAGGAAGTGGCAGAAATGAAGTTGATTGTTCTCATTATGAGTGACAAGAATGGATACGATTAGGAATGAGATCATCAGATGTACAGCACAGGTTGAAGGATTGGGAGATAATGTTAGAGAGGTCACACTGAGATGGTTTGGACATGTCCAGAGGAGGGGCCGTGGGTATATTGGTAGAAGGATGTTAGAAATGCAGCTGCCAGGAAAAAGACAGAGGAAGGCTAAATAGGATATATATAGATGCATTTATAGAGTACATGGAGGTACCATAGTTGTTGTGAGGACAGGGGATACAGAGGACAGAATGAGATGGAGGAGGAGCAGGAGGACCAGAAGAAGAAGAAATAGATGATGAAGAAGAAGAGATCTAATAGGTTACAGTATGCACCCACCAGTTAGTCATGGAGTTCCTCTGGGTGGTGCTTGGACTAATACTTTTTATTTTACACATGGTTTAGACTTGTGACATTGGCAGAAAGGGATGCATTTCCAATATTACAACAATGATAGTCAACAGGATTGTAAGGATTCATCCATGAAGTTTAACAAATTCAAAAGTTTGACTACTATAGCAAGTCCGAAAGTCACATTTCTGAATGATTCCCAATTGTTTGCTTTTGCATTCAGACATGAGTACTTATATTTAAACATGGGCATCATGAAAACAAACCGTCTAGCCATTACTTTATTCTGGATAGCATTAACTTGACTTAACTTGGCATGGTATAGAACCTTAGTGGTTTGACTAGGATTTGTTTCAAAACTTCTACATAAGACATGTTTTAGAACCTCCTCTGTCCAATAGTTTATTATAGCCTAAATATGTTCTGCCCTGCTCTAGAGTGAAAAAAAAAAAATACTAGTCAAAGTATTTGTTTATACTAGGCTTTGCTATTCTAATTCTTTATCTGGACATCTTAAAAATATTTCTCTAAAAGGCCTCCAGCTAATCCAAAATGCTGCTCTGAATTTTTTAACAAGATCTTCTCTACAATGACTCCCTGTAAAATACACTATACAATTAAACATTTTAAATTGACAAAAGTATAAAGCCTTTAATGTTTAAGCTTCGTCTTATCATTAAGACCTTATATTTTAACATTTTTCCAGCAGAACATTTTGCAGATTTTTGTGTGGTTCCTAGTATCTCTAAACATACATTGGTGGCAGATTTTGTTTGTCAGGCTCTTTCCTTGTCGAACAAACGTCCAAGCTTAAGTATATGACTAAAACTTTACATTTTAATAAAGCTTAAAGTTAGGGTTGACTTTAGGTTGTCCAACTATCGGTATCTGTTTAGTTAGGCAGTATAAAATATCAATATATGTTAAAAGTTGTAATGTCAAATACAGTATTACAGCTGTTTTTTTTAACCTTGTGGACAAAAGAGGAACCTCAAAATTTAAGATGTTACATTATAGGACTTCAGTGAAGTTTGAATGTACTTACATTAATTTATAACATTTAAAAACAAAGTTGATTAAAGTGATTTAAAGGGATTGTGACATGATTTTTTTACTATTCATAAAATTGCTCAATATATATATATTTTATCATTTAAATATGTTTGTTTTTGCAAACAAAATGATAAATCACTTTAATTTTGCTTTAAAAGTGATTTTGAACTTCAAGCCGTGTTTAATCATGGGAAATCCCATTACACGCGAACGCACCATCTGTGATGTCACACCGGGCAGAGCTCTGGGCTTGTCACAGTGCGCAGGTATGAGCAGCTCGACATGAAGGAAGTCTGATACAGAATCAGACCTAAATTAGATCCTGTTGTTTCTTGTTCCATCACCCAAACAATTTTCTGCTTCCCAAAATGAAGACAAATAGCTCAAATCTTCACATAGATTGCTAAATTCGTCCAGTTTTAAATTGTCCGCTATTAAAGACACCACAGCCCTCTGCCCAGTGTGACATCACATATGGTGCGTTCGAGTGTAATCGGATTTCCCATGATTAAACACGGCTTGAAGTTCAAAATCACTTTTAAAGCAAAATTAAAGTGATTTATCATTTTGTTTGCAAAAACAAACATATTTAAATGATAAAATATATATATTTTGAGCAATTTTATGAATAGTAAAAAAATCATGTCACAATCCCTTTAAACCTGCAGTTCAGGCAGGGATGTGAGAAGAAACCTTGCCACTAACATTCCTCAAGCTATATATCGTACATCTTATTTGCTCTGGCCTAGCGCTCACTGCCAGCCAGAGCAAATGTTTGTTTTACACTCATGACACACTGCTGGAAATATAAACTGGCACAAATAAGCGCTCTTGGTATGAGAGGTCAATCAAAGTTCTCTGTAGCGGCATCATTAAAAAGCTTGCAGGTTACAACAAAGACAGATGGGTTTGTGATGCTTGCACCGAGTTTGCAATGCAACACAAAGGAGTCATGTCGAGTGCCATGTCATGTCTAGATAACTGATCATGTAGAATCACAAACATTGATCACATTATTGTATTATTATTATTATTATTATTATTCAGAACAAGCGCTCAATACAAAAAAGTAGAAAATAGATAGAGGGTGAAACGTTTTCTGTAACAAATAAAGTCCAGTTGTTTTTGTATTGAGCGCTTGTTCTGATTTTATCAAGTCCTGGATGACTGAGAATCTTCACCAGCATATTATTATTATTATTATTATTAATTTTTGACTTCATACATACTACCCATGATACTACTACAAGCTTCATTCCCCCCTGACCATGAACTCATCACTCTTGTGTACAGTAGTTAAACTGTAATGAGGACACCTAAAAAAACCTAAGTCTGGTCCTCTGAACATTGTTATCCTGCGCAAATGTAAATACTGTCACACACATGAAGAAAACCAACTTGGGTTTTGCTGCACTGTTGTAGAGAGCTTACACTCGCTCTCTTCTTTTTTTAGACAAAGAACGTGTGTAATTTGTTTACATGAGATTCTGTAGGTCTAATGGAGAACAGGGCTTTTCTGTCATCACACCACACCTGAACTCAATTTCACTGGCTCTTTCCAAAACAGATCATAAAGATGGCATACTAGAATGGATACAATCAGCTTTCCCTTCTTAGTTTCAGTAAAATTTCTCAAACCTCCTTTTTCTTTGTCACATTCTTTTTGTGTATCTCCACCTCCCCTGTTCACCTCTGCATGTGTCACTAAAATGAATGGGTGAGTAGACAAGAGGTGAAACAGAGCAACACTTAAAGCCCCCACCTCACCCCACCTCACTGAACAATTATCGACCGATCTCTAAACTCTGCATCTTAGCCAAGGTTCTAGAAAAACTGATAAACTCTCAGATCAAAAATTATCTGGACTCATTTAACATCTTACCTCTCCATCAATCTGGTTTCAGGAAAAAACACAGCACAACAACTGCTTCTCTGAAGGTTCTGAATGATGTTGTTGAAGCATTGGATGCTAAGGACTATTGTGCTGCACTTTTCTTAGACCTGTCTAAAGCTTTTGACACTGTGGATCATAACATCCTGTGTCATAAGCTCTCAGAAATCGGTTTCTCTGATCACACCATCGGTTGGTTTTCTAACTATCTTTCCAATCGGAGGCAATGTGTTCAACATAACGGTACTTCTTCCAGCTATTTAACAGTTAAAAATGGTGTACCACAAGGCTCAGTTTTAGGACCCACTCTCTTTACAATCTACATAGCTAATGTAGGTCACTGCATCCCTGATGCATCCTTACATTTCTATGCTGATGATACAGTTGTTTACTGCCGAGCTAAAACAGTTGCTAAGGCTTTCCAGTTACTGCAATCCGCTTTTGACATCATCCAGTCAGATTTGTTCCGTCTCAAACTTGTCCTAAATGCTGATAAAACAAAAGGGATGTTTTTTTCAAATAGGAAGGCGGTTCCAGCAGATCCTCCTCTGATTTTATCTTCAAATGGTGTCCCTATTGAGTTTGTTGATTCCTATAAATATCTGGGTATCCTGATCGATTCACATCTCTCTTTTAAACTCCACGTGGAAAACCTAGTGAAGAAACTGAAAGTTAAACTGGGTTTCTTTTTCAGAAACAGATCATGTCTATCACTGAATGTTAGGAAACGCCTTGTGTCTGTGACTTTCCTTCCCTCCATTGATTACGGTGACATTCTCTACATGAATGCTCCTACAAGCACCCTGCGGATGTTGGATGTTGTCTATCATGGTGCACTAAGATTCATAACTGGTTGTGATTATCGTACCCACCACTGCACCCTGTATTCACTGGTTAACTGGACATCATTAACCTCACGCAGACTCTTCCACTGGTACATTTTCATCTTTAAATCACTTCTTGGTCTGCTGCCCTCATACATCTCCTCCTACATGTCTTTGCGTGAGTGCAGCTACAGCGTGCGCTCTCAGGACATGATTACCTGCAGTGTTCCATCAGTGAGGACTGAACTTGGAAAAAGGGCCTTCTCCTACTCTGCTCCTGCTTCATGGAATATCTTACAAAAAGATCTGAAGCTCTCGACCTTGACTTCTCTAAATGGTTTTCAGAATCTGTTGGAATCCTGGCAAAAACCAATGCAGATTTGTTCCTGTCTTTGATTTTATACGTCTACCTTATAATGTTTTGCTAGTTTTTTGATACTTTGTTAAAAAAAAAAAAAAAAAACTTTCTTTTGTTTTTTTTCTCTCTTTTGTTTTCTATTGTTTATTGTTTGTTTGTTTATTGTTTAAGGAAATTCTACCACTGCTGTTCATTGTTCTTTAGTTTTAGCAGGTCGCTTTCGTAAATGAGCCCATGAGGTTCAAAAGATTTACCTGACTAAATAAAGGTTGAATGAATTAAAGCAATTTTAAATTAAACCAGACATTTTTATTTCAAATTTTTGTAGTCACAATATTACTAATATAATATAATACTGTATACATAATATAATATAACATAAATGCATTGATAGATAAATATGATGTGCCTACAATTATAATAAAGCAAAGATACTTTATTTTGGAGATAAAGTTTGGACATAAGTGCATTAAAAAACAAAACTATTTTTAGTATTTATCATCACTGTCACTCGAAGACCACGAGGAAGGAAATGTTTCAGGAGACAGAGCGAGAAGAGGACAGTCAAAAATGTAGGACTGTAAGTGGCAACTCTAAATGTTGGGACAATGACAGGCAAAGGTAGAGAGCTGGCTAACATGAGGCAGAGAAGAAAGGTAGATGTTTTATGTGTCCAAGAGACCAAGTGGAAGGGCAGCAAGGCTGCAGCATTGGAGCAAGGTTTAAACTGTTTTACCATGTTGTGGATAGACAGAGAAACAGAGTAGGGGGTGGTCCTGAAGGAGGAGTTAGCAAATAATGTGGTAGAGGTTAAAATAGTGTCAGATAGGGCGATGTGTCTGAAGGTAGAAGTAAAAGGTTTGATTCTAAATGTTTTCAGTGGTTATGCTCCACAGGTTGGATGTGATGCACAAAGTAGAGGTGAAAGATACCAGTAAATTTTGGAAGGGAGGATGAAGTGATAGAGATAATTCCCAGGGAGAAAAGAGTGGTAACTGGAGCAGGTCTGAATGGACATGTTGGTGAAGGAAACAGAGAGAATGCAGAAGTGATGGGATGAGGAAGTGATGGGATGAGGAAGTGATGGGTAGGTTTGGTGTCAAGGAAAGAAACCAGGAAGGACAGATCTTGGTGGATTTTGCCAAAATGGAATGGAAATGGCTGTTGTCAACACTTATTTCTAAAAGAGGGAGAAACATAATGATCTACAGTATAAGAGAGAAGGCAGGGTACGCAAGTTGACTACTACTCCTACTTCAAGTCAAAGTCAACTTTATTGTCAGAACTGCAATATGTACAGGACATACACAGGATTGAAATTGTTTCTCTCAGTCCCTCGGTGCAACAGTAACCATTTAAACACTAAAACACTGAAACATTTAATAAACATAAGCATAAAATAGTAAAAGTGTAACACTGTCCTGAGTTTTTGCATAGTAGTATAAAAGTATGAAAATTTACACCAACACTAAAACTAAAACTAAAACACTAAACATTTAATGAACATAAGCATAAAATGAAATAATAAAAGTGTAATACTGTCCTGAGTTTTTGCATAGTAGTATAAAAATATATAAAAAGTATATCTATAAAATAAACTGAAGGTTCTAGCATTGACATTTGCAAAGAGTGGCAAAGCAGCATATGAGTTAATTACTTATTATGAGTTAGTTACTTCTGTGTAGAAGAAGAAACCTGAGGGAGATTGGGGAGATTAAGGTTGTGGCATGGGAGAGCATGGTCAGACAGCATCAGATGGTTGTGTGTAGAATGACTGTTGTTGGGAAGAATAGAAAAAGGGTCAAATCAGGGAAGAAGACCAAATGGTGAAAGACGAAGAAGGAAGTAGGTTTTGAGAAATTCAGAGAGGAGCTGTTAAAGGCTCTGTGGTAAGAAAGAACTTCCAAATGACTGGACTACTAGAACAACAGCAATTAGAGAGACAGGTAGGAAGGTACTTGGTGTGTCATCTGGACATAGAAAAGATAATGAAACCTGGTGGTGGAATAGTGAAATGTGAGAAGCTATTCAAAGAAACAAGTTAGTTATGAAGAAATATGACAGTGAGAGGACTGAAGAGAGGAGACAGGAATAAGGAGATGGAACATATAGAACAAAGAGGGAGGTAACAAAAGCAAAGTAAAAGGTGTATGATGAGTCGTATGGGAGGCTGAACACTAAACAGGACATATAGTCTGTGGTGTTGTGTTGGTGAGGACAGCTGGTTCTGTTCTGGGAACAGAGCTGGAGTCCCTTATATTGGTGGCAGAGAAAAGGGTCCTCACTAAGCTACTGTCCTTAATGGACAATGCTGACCATCCTCTGCATGGCATCATAATGAAGTGGAGGGTCTCCTTTAGTGGTAGACTGCTGTCCCAGCTCCTGCTCCACGGGCAAATTCAAGAAGTCCTTTGTCCCTCAAGCGATCAGACTGTGCTTGTTAAAAATAGGAACGTAATGTTCTAACAAGGGAGGAAAGCATAATGTGAAGATGGAAGGATTTCTTTGAGATTTTTATTAATGAAAAGTGCATTATAAATGGAATGCATTATTATTATTATTATTATTAGGATCTAATGAAGTTCACGTCAAGTTTATTGTCATTTGCATCACATGTGGTACATGTACAATTTTGTATGTTGCCTATGTGTTGCCTGTTGTTTGTTTGTTTGTTTGTTTAGCACTTTGGTTGGCCTTGTCACTATTTTAAGTGCTCTATAAATAAAATTGTATGGTATGTATGTAGGGTATGGTATGAGGTAGAACAAAATCATGTACTCAAGGTCCCAGTAACACCCAAATATAGCAAACAGGTCCTTCTAAAAAAAATAGCATATTGTGATAAAGGTAATTACTTCCCATAATGTAATGATAAAAATTAAACTTTCATATATTTTAGATTAATTGCACACCAACTGAAATATTTCAGGTCTTTTATTGTTTTAATACTGATGATTTTGTCATACAGCTCATGAAAACCCAAAATTCAGGTCTCGAAAAATTAGCATATCATGAAAAGGTTCTCTAAACGAGCTATTAACCTAATCATCTGAATCAACAAATTAACTCTAAACACCTGCAAAAGATTCCTGAGGCTTTAAAAAACTCCCAGCCTGGTTCATTACTCAAAACCGCAATCATGGGTAAGACTGCCGACCTGACTGCTGTCCAGAAGGCCATCATTGACACAGAAATAAATTTCTGAACAAAATGGTAAATTGTAAATGGAGCTTATTTATATAGCGCTTTCCAGCCCCCTGTGAGGAGCCCCAAAGTGCTTTACAATACCAGCCATCCACCCATTCATTCACACATTCATACACCGGTAGTGGTAGCCTGCCTTGCAATGAATATGCAGTTCCCAGAGTGCTGTATCAAGGCACCTCAGTGGGAAGTCTGTGGGAAGGGAAAAGTGTGGCAGAAAACGCTGCACAACGAGAAGAGGTGACCGGACCCTGAGGAACATTGTGGAGAAGGGCCAATTCCAGACCTTGGGGGACCTGCGGAAGCAGTGGACTGAGTCTGGAGTAGAAACATCCAGAGTCACTGTGCACAAGCGTGTGCAAGAAATGGGCTACAGGTGCCGCATTCCCCAGGTCAAGCCACTTTTGAACCAGAAACAGCGGCAGAAGCGCCTGACCTGGGCTACAGAGAAGCAGCACTGGACTGTTGCTCAGTGGTCCAAAGTACTTTTTTCGGATGAAAGCAAATTTTGCATGTCATTCAGAAATCAAGGTGCCAGAGTCTGGAGGAAGACTGGGGAGAAGGAAATGCCAAAATGCCAGAAGTCCAGTGTCAAGTACCCACAGTCAGTGATGGTCTGGGGTGCCATGTCAGCTGCTGGTGTTGGTCCACTGTGTTTTATCAAGGGCAGGGTCAATGCAGCTATCAGGAGATTTTAGAGCACTTCATGCTTCCATCTGCTGAAAAGCTTTATGGAGATGAAGATTTCATTTTTCAGCACGACCTGGCACCTGCTCACAGTGCCAAAACCACTGGTAAATGGTTTACTGACCATGGTATTACTGTGCTCAATTGGCCTGCCAACTCTCCTGACCTGAACCCCATAGAGAATCTGTGGGATATTGTGAAGAGAAAGTTGAGAGACGCAAGACCCAACACTCTGGATGAGCTTAAGGCCGCTATCGAAGCATCCTGGGCCTCCATAACACCTCAGCAGTGCCACAGGCTGATTGCCTCCATGCCACGCCGCATTGAAGCAGTCATTTCTGCAAAAGGATTCCCGACCAAGTATTGAGTGCATAACTGAACATAATTATTTGAAGGTTGACTTTTTTTGTATTAAAAACACTTTTCTTTTATTGGTCGGATGAAATATGCAAATTTTTTGAGACCTTAATTTTGGGTTTTCATGAGCTGTATGCCAAAATCACCAGTATTAAAACAATAAAAGACCTGAAATATTTCAGTTGGTGTGCAATGAATCTAAAATATATGAAAGATTCATTTTTATCATTACATTATGGAAAATAATGACCTTATCACAATATGCTAATTTTTTTAGAAGGACCTGTATAAAGTGTAAAAAGATGCAGACTATAAGTATTACCAGTAGATGTATACAATGTATATCTTATCTACTCATATACATATATGTATATATATTTGATAACGGTATTCATTCGCTGTGGCATTCTTTCAGTAAGCTTCTGTAAAGTCTCGAGATCTGTTTCCATTCAGTGTTGCATTAATCTTTCACCAAGATCTTGCATTGCTGACTAGGCACTAGGCATGATGGGTGCATCACTTCACCTGCCTCTTACCCTGATACGCCCATCACACTGGAACAGCGTAAATCTGGACTCATCAGACCACATGACTTTCTTCCATTGTTCCAGAGTCCAATCTTTATTCTCCCTAGCAAATTGAAGCTTTTTTTTTCTGGTTAGCCTAGCTGATCAGTGGTTTTCTTAAGGCTGCACAGCTATTCAGTCTCAATCCCTTGAGTTATCTTTGCATTGTGCATGTTGAAATGCTCTTACTTTCACTATTAAACAAAGCCCGAGCACTACGCTTGTTTTTCTTCCATTTGATTTCACCAAACGTTTAAGGGATCGCCGATCACAACCATTCAGGATTTTTTTCCGGCCACATTTCTTCCTCAAACATGATGGGTCCCCATTATCTTTCCGTTTTTTTAATAATGCGTTGGACAGTTCTTAACCCAATTTTTGTAGTTTCTGCAATCTCCTTAGATATTTTCTCTACTTGATGCATGCCAATGATTTGACCCTTCTTAAACAGACTGACATCTTTTCCACGACCATGCAATGTCTCTTTCAACATGGTTGTTTAAAAAATGAGAAGCAACTCATTGCACCAGCTGGGGTTAAATAACTTGTTGCCAGCTGAAAGATAATTGCCCATGCAGTAATTATCCAACAGGTGGCTCATACCTAATTGCTTAATAAAATCCAGGTGGCATTTTCTGCGGAGCCAGATAGTGTATACTGCATGTGTATATGTCTATGTCTATATGTAGATAGATAGATAGATAGATAGATAGATAGATAGATAGATAGATAGATAGATAGATAGATAGATAGATAGATAGATAGATAGATAGATAGATAGATAGATAGATAGATAGATAGATAGATAGATAGATAGATAGATAGATAGATAGATAGATAGATAGATAGATAGATAGATAGATAGATAGATAGATAGATAGATAGATAGATAGATATAGATAGATAGATAGATAGATAGATAGATAGATAGATAGATAGATAGATAGATAGATAGATAGATAGATAGATAGATAGATAGATAGATAGATAGATAGATAGATAGATAGATAGATAGATAGATAGATAGATAGATAGATAGATAGATAGATAGATAGATAGATAGATAGATAGATAGATAGATATAGATAGATAGATAGATAGATAGATAGATAGATAGATAGATAGATAGATAGATAGATAGATAGATAGATAGATAGATAGATAGA
>JBBPBX010021861.1:10738-41965 GCA_038048925.1 Garcialebias charrua
GCACCTTTATAAGAATGAAGAGAGTGAAAAAGAAAGAAGAATAGACGCCACAGAAACGGTGGACCAGGAAGTAGGAAAGATTAGTGAGGGTGAAGTTCAGGAAGCTCTGAAAATAATGAAGAAGGAAAATGGACCTGAAGACATACCAGTGGAGGTTTGGAAATGTCTTGGAGAGACGTCTAGGCTGTGAGGTTTTTGACTAAAATATTCAATGGCATATTTGAGGGTGAGAGATGCCCAAAGAATGAAGGAGAAGTGCACTGGTGCCCATTTTTAAGAACAAGGGTGATGTACAGAATTGTAGCAATTGCAGAGGATATAAGTTGATGAGTCACACAATGAAGATTTGGGAGAGAGTTGTGGAATCAAGACTTAGATGAGAGGTAACTATTTGTGAGAAGCAGTACAGTTTAATGTGGAGAAAGACCACCACAGATGTCATTGTTTCTTTGAGGATCCTGACGGGGGAGTACAGAGAGGTTTGGAAACAACTTCATTTTGTCTTTGCAGATTTAGGAAAAGCATATGGCAAGGTGCAGAGGGAAGAGGAATGGAAATGGGGACCTTTGGAAATCTGGAGTTGCAGAGAAGTGTGATAAATAGGTGCAGGACATGTATGAGGACAGGAGGACAGTGGTGAGAGCTTTGGAGCGCATGTGACCGTGAGGGGGCGTGTCGGGGCGTTCCCGTCTCGACCGACATTTTTCCTGGTCAGAAAAAAGAAAAGACTCGAGTAATATTTGCCTCCACTGACATTCCCAATCATTTTAGCAGACCTGGTCTGTGTCACCACAAATAATTTTAATAATTACAAGTCACTGTGAGAGCTGGTCCAATCTATGAACAGCTGGGTAGACGATTTGGACATTTTTAAAGCCCCCAGATTGTAAATACGTTGAAGGTACGTTGTTTTTGGCTCCTTAATTTTACATAAATTATTAATATACATTTTTTTCAGAATCAGACAACTTTCTGTATGCTATGAGTATTAAAAACTGTGAACACTTGATTTTTAAAGTATGTTTTTTAACTGATTTATAAAGGTCCAAGTTGAAAATTATCTTATTTTTTATGACTTGAGCTTGTCTAATAACATGTAGACTTCAAATCTTGATTAGATTACTATAATTGCTATATACAGTATATGTATTAAGATGCATATATATTATAGATTGTTTCTGTCTTTTCATTCACCATTTTAATTGTGTTCACAGGTTCTGCTCTCTGACTCTGAGCCACCAGAACACCGTGGGTCATGCTGAGTAACAGTGTGTCTACACACAGAAATAAAATGGTGTGTGAATCATGATGCACAAAAGACCTACATTAAAATACAGCTAGCAGTAAAAAAAAACTAAAAGTTAAAGCATGTGGTTTCATCAAACACCAACTCCTGAACTTGGAGCATCTTCTGATGGACTCAGTGTGATCGCTGCTGCCTGGAGAAAGTTCCCTCACAAATACAAGACATGCAGTTTCCAGCGGCTGTGGAGGCAGGAGATGAAGTTCACCTGAAGAAGCATCGTCCACATGCACAGGTGCATAATCAAACCACTGTGACCTTGTGTGGACCCACACAGCCATAGCTGGACGTCTACAGAAAGCATGATGCTTCCTAAATGTATTTCTCAGAGCTTGTACTTCAGATTCAAGGGAGACATAATTATGTAAATTATGCTGTTCACTTATATTTGCACATTTTTGTGTAGCAATTTTTCTATAAAATGTATTAACTCACACAATGTTATCACATACTTACTTCTGTCTGGCTTCTGAAGGAGGCAGTCGCCTTTTTCTCCTCTCCTCCCCCGTCCTCCCCCCCTGCTGCTGCTGCTTTTTGTCTTGTCTGCAGCTCTCATGAAGCACCTCGAACGAAGATTAAGATGAATTGGGTGGTATGGGAATTCAACTCTACTGAAAGATTTCAACAAAAGGCAAGGCACGGGGAGCCGGGCCATCCCCGCAGACGAAACGAGAGGATACGCCATGGATTCGATGGAATGGTGACGTCTCGCTCTCTGAGTGCTCTGAGGGAATGTGAAGATCTGGATTAAATTGGATTACGATGGCGGCGCTTTGCTTTTTGGCGTTTTGTGGAGCACTGGCCTATCTGCAAATGAGGGAGAGTTTCAGCAGGACCTAATGTTGGAACACCCGATCTGATCTGCGCCGTGACCTCGAAAATCAGCTGTTTACGAGCTAATCCGGAAGGTGAACACATTATCTGAGGATCGCAGATCATCCGCTCGGATTGGGACTCTGGACGCTGTTGGTCAACATCTAAGGGCCACAGCTAGATCAGAGGAAAAAGTCCAGAATTGGACCATATCAGAGTTGCCCAGCAGGACTCAAGGCTGAAGGAATTATACTGTCTGCCTGAAGTGAAAAATATTTATAATCCTTATCTGACTTAACCCTAAACAGCCTTGGAAAAAGGCTGGATGTCAAATTTCTCCTGAGACGTGTTTTCTGAGGCAACAGCTGCACTATCGCTACCCCCCCCCCGGAGAACTTTTCCATGAGCGTTATCGGAGGCCGGCTGGTTTCACCTCAGAACTGTTTGCTATCTGGAATGTCTCATGGACAGAAATCCACTGCCTCAGTCTCAAAATGCAACATGTGATTGTCTTAAATGTGCTTCTGGTATAGTTTTTATGTCTCATATGGTGTCTTGAAAGACAAAATGTGATACATCTTTTTTAATACCAACGCTGTGACCCTCATGGTTCTTTGCTTGTTTTCACACCTTTGACCTTCATCCCGACACGGATGGGAGAGGCCGCGCTGGAGAACATAATCAAAGTCAAAGTCAAAGTAAACTTTATTGTCAGAACTGCAATATGTACAGGACATACACAGGATTGAAATTGCGTTTCTCTTGTAATGTGATATGATGTGTCATGTGGTCTGTAGAAGCAGCTTCACACACTCGCCGCCTTCAGGATGACTGTGCATACATATTCACACTGCACTGGTGAAAACTTGTGCAATGTTAATAAAAGTACTCTGACTCTGACATTATTACTAGAAATGTTTAATTACATCAAATGTTTACTTAAAATGGATCTGTTTCATTACATGTTTATTTATGACATGAAATTCATTCATTCAACTTTTATTTGGACAGGTTAATCCCTGTTAATGAAATATGTTAATACATCAAATGTTTACTACAAATGTGATCAATTTCATCATGTTTACATGTTAGTGCTGAATCAAATGTTTCATGAATGTTTAACACATTAATTTTTAGTAAATGAGAAAAAACAACCACTTATGTTATTATTCAACTGTACAAATATTTCAAAACAAGGAGTGTAGCAAACATTTTTTTTTCCTCACACTAGAACACATGTTCTCTAAACTGCAGCACACACACAATCAGAGGAAGTGTCACGTAAGCCCCAGTACAGTATAGTTAACTGGTCTAGTTATGTGTAACATTATGCATTGTTTCTCATGCAGCCAGTCACTTTCCACATGAATTCACAGCTTCTGTTATGAACTTGATGCATCGTCCACCCCTTGGAGAGAAAAAGGCACAGGATATTAGACAAGAGTTTTATGTGATACATTAAAAAAATGGCAAAGATGCTGAACACACATTAATGTTAATTGAACCTTTGAAATTGTGAGTTTTTTTATGCTTGCAGAAAAATGTCTAACAGTGTTAAACAATGATGACAAAACAAGGAAGTCCTGTATAATATTTAATACTTTACATTTACTTTTTCCAGCTGGTTTTTATTCAGATCTGACCTGTTCTGTAACAGATGACTACCTTTCTGTTGGTGCATGAAGAAATTGTTTTATGTGGTACTACCTGAGCAACATTGATGGTGTATTTGTAGCTTTTTGCTGCTGGTCCCTGCTCCTCCATCTGCAGCCTGACTGAGCTCTTCTGGAGTTTCCATCCATTTCATAATAATAATAATAATAATGCATTTAATTTATAACGCACTTTTCATTAATAAAAATCTCAAAGTGCTACAAAGTGCAACAAAAGCAAAAATCAAATAAAACAGGTGATAAAATCAAGTAAAATCAATAATAATATCAACTAAGATCAAAGATAAAATCATGTGGAGGCAGAATAGGCTTGCTAAATAAAAAAATAAATAAATAAATAAAACAAGTGATAAAATCAAGTAAAATCAATAATAATATCAACTAAGATCAAGATAAAATCATGTGGAGGCAGAATAGGCTTGCTTAAAAAGAAAAGTCTTTAAGCCGTTTTTAAAGTCAACCAGTGACTGTGGAGCTCTCAGGTAGTCAGGGAGGGAGTTCCATAGGCAGGGGGCAGCCACACAGAATGCCCGGTCTCCCATGGTCCTTAATTTGGTTTGTGGAATGTGAAGTAGATTACTGTTCTGTGATCGTAGAGACCGGGTGGATGAATATGGTGCAAGAATGTCCTTTAGATAGTCAGGTGAAGTTCCGTGTAAGCATTGGTGTGTAATGAGAGCAGTTTTGTACTGAATTCTGTAGGTGACAGGAAGCCAATGGAGGTTATGGAGAATGGGTGTAATATGTTCAAATTTACGAGCTCTCAATAAAATCCTTGCTGCACTGTTTTGAATATATTGAAGCTTCTGAAGATTTTTGCCAGGGATTCCAATAAACAGGGAGTTGCAGTAGTCGAGCCTGGAGGAGACAAAGGCATGGACGAGTTTCTCAGCATCAGAAAAAGTCAGAGATGGGCGAAGTCTGGAGATGTTTCGAAGATGGAAGAAGCAGGTTTTAAACAGATGCTTAATGTGATTTTCAAATGTAAGATGAGAGTCCATTTTTATTCCAAGATTTGTAACAGAGGTGGAGAGGGGGATGTCTTGACCAGAGAAGGAGATTGTTGTTAAAGTTGATGTTTGTATCTGGTGAGGGGTGCCAATCAGTATGGCCTCAGTCTTGGAGCAGTTTAATTGAAGAAAGTTCTGATTCATCCATGCCCTTATTTCCTCCAGGCAGGTAGAGAGGGCAGTGAGTGAAGATGGAGGTGGGGATGATGAGGATGTTCCAGTCCTGATGTAAAGCTGTGTATCGTCGGCATAGCAGTGAAAAGAAATATTGAACTGATTAATAATTTGACCTAAAGGCAGCATGTAAAGGGGCCCCAGAACTGACCCTTGAGGGACACCACAGGAGACACTGACTGTCTGGGAAGTGGCATTGCCAAGGCTAACACATTCCAACCTATTGGAGAGGAAATATTTGAACCAGTCCAGGACAGTGTCACAGAGACCGACCTCCACATGAAGACGGTGGAGGAGGATACTATGGTCCACAGTGTTGAAAGCTGCAGTGAGGTCAAGGAGGACAAGGATGGAGGGAGAACCAGTGTCAGCAGCCATGAGGACATCATTGGTAACTCTCAGCAATGCAGTCTCAGTACTGTGAGCTACTCTGAATCCAGACTGGAACTTCTCATACAAAGAGTGTTGCTGTAGGTGGTCCTGCAGCTGAGTAGCAACTGCTTTTTCCAGCACTTTGGACAGAAATGGGAGGTGGGAAATTGGGCGGTAATTAGAAAAAATGTTGGGATCCAAATTAGATTTTTTCAGAAGAGGCCTAACGATGACAGTTTTTAGAGGCAGTGGAACATGACCAGATTGTAGAGACTTATTTATTATTTCTGTGATTAATGGGCTAATTTCATATGAAGGTCTGCCTTGACAAGAACGTATCAGAAAACAGATCAGTATTACTACAGTAACAGTGACAACAACAAGAAACTTTAAACAGTTTATTTCACAATAACACAGCTGTCCACTCTGTTTAAAATCAGACTACGTTATATACAAAATTATAAACCCAACCTAAACTAGGTTGACCCACTTCTATGAACTAAACACCAGGACAAAATCATGGCAAAAAATTATGTCACAACTCCAACAGACCGAATTTATACACTCACCAGTGTCTGGAAGAAACTAGCAGTTATTTTGGGACATGGAGAAAGTTGTATCAGGACGTGTCACCGCTGATATCAGGCCATTCATCTACTTTTTGTTATGGCCGACACATGAGCCCCCTCACGTTGTTTCCAGCAGGAAACAGTCAACAGAAAGTCCGTTTTCTATCTTTTTACCTTCCGGCCGTGTGACCGGACATTTCATCCAATTACAGAGCAAGTTCGGACCATTGCAAAACTGTTAAAACCTACCAGTACTTAGATTTTAACCCCAAAAAAATGAGCGACAAAGCTTATTATAGCGACCCGGAAACATGGCGGATGGACCAAATTCTATCCCATAATGCTTTGCGCCCTGGACCATAATGCTTTGCGCCGCGGACCAGTGACGTCACGCTCCAAAGCTCTATACTCTAGGGGTGACAGTTAGCTTCAAGGTGGAGGTAGGATTGCATCAAGTTTCAGCTCTGAGCTCCTTCTTGTTTTCTTTGATGATGGACTGACTAAAAGATGAGGTCAGGAAGGAATCCCCATGGACTATGATGTTTGCAGAAGACATTGTGGTCAGTGGTGGGAGCAGGGAACAGGTGTAATAATAATAATAATGAATTCAATTTGTAACGCACTTTTCATTAATGAAAATCTCAAAGTGCTACAAAGTGCAACAAAATTATATGTCAATAAAACAAGTAATAAAACAAGTAAAATCAATAACAGTATCAACTAAGATCAAAAGTAGAATCATGAGGAGGTAGAGTATGCTCGGTTGAAAAGAAAGGTCTTCAAGCCGCTCTTAAAGTCAACCACAGACTGTGGGGCTCTCAGACAGTCAGGAAGAGAGTTCCACAGGCGGGGGGCAGCCACACTGAAAGCCCGGTCTCCCATGGTCCTTAATTTGGTTCTCGGAATGTGAAGGAGATTACTGTTCTGTGACCGCAGCGACCGGGTGGATGAGTATGGAATAAGAATATCCTTCAGATAATCTGGTGAAGCTCCATGTAAGCATTGATGTGTAATGAGAGCAGTTTTGTACTGAATTCTGTAGGCGACAGGAAGCCAATGAAGGTTATGGAGAATGGGCGTAATATGTTCAAATTTACGAACTCTCAACAAGATCCTTGCTGCACTGTTTTGAATATATTGAAGTTTCTGAAGGTTTTTGCCAGGGATTCCAATAAACAGGGAGTTGCAGTAGTCGAGCCTGGAGGAGACAAAAGCATGGACGAGCTTCTCAGCATCGGAAAAAGTTAGGGATGGGCGAAGTCTGGAGATGTTTCGAAGATGGAAGAAGCAAGTTTTAAACAGAAGCTTAATGTGATTTTCAAATGTAAGATTGGAGTCCATTTTTATTCCAAGATTAGTAACAGAGGTGGAGAGGGGGATGTCTTGTCCAGAAAAGGAAAGTGTTGTTATAGGAGATGTTTGTACCTGGTGAGGGGTGCCAATCAGTATGGCCTCAGTCTTGGAGCAGTTTAATTGAAGAAAGTTCTGATTCATCCATGCCCTAATTGCCTCCAGGCAGGCAGAGAGGGCAGTGAGTGAAGATGGAGATGACAAGGTGGAAGATGAGGATGCTCCAGTCCTGATGTAAAGCTGTGTATCGTCGGCATAACAGTGAAAAGAAATGTTGAACTGATTAATAATTTGACCTAAAGGCAGCATGTAAAGGGAAAACAGCAGGGGCCCCAGAACCGACCCCTGAGGGACACCACAGGAGACACAGACTGTCTGGGACGTGGCGTTGCCAAGACTAACACATTCCAGCCTATTGGAGAGGAAAGATTTGAACCAGTCCAGGACGGTGTCGCAGAGACCGACCTCGGTCCACAGTGTCGAAGGCTGCAGTGAGGTCAAGGAGGACAAGGATGGAGGGAGAGCCAGTGTCAGCAGCCAAGAGGACATCATTGGTAACTCTCAGCAATGCAGTCTCTGTACTGTGAGCTGCCCTGAATCCAGACTGGAACTTCTCATACAGGGAGTGTTGTTGTAGGTGATCCTGCAGCTGAGCAGCAACAGCTTTTTCCAGCACTTTAGACAGAAAAGGGAGGTGTGAAATTGGGCGGTAATTAGAAAAAATGTCGGGATCCAAATTAGATTTTTTCAGAAGAGGCCTAATGATGGCAGTTTTTAGAGGCAATGGAACATGACCAGATTGTAGAGACTTGTTTATTATTTGTGTGATTAATGGGCTTATTGCAGAGTGATTGGATTTTATGAGAGACGAGGGGAAGGGATCCAGGGCGCAGGATGAAGGCTTCATTTTCTTGAGGATGGTCTCCACCTCACTCTGAACGACTTCATCAAAGCTGCTCAGGGTCCCAGAAAGCAGATGGGTAGATGGCACACTAAGATCAGGGAGGTTGTGGAGCTGAGATCTGATAGTGTCAACTTTGGTTTTAAAAGACGAAAGAAACAGGTCGCATTTTTGAGCAGAGTCCTCAAGAGTTTGTTTAATGGGATTAAGCAGATGAGTTATTGTGGAGAAGAGCTGTTTAGAGTTTCCAGGGCAGGTGTTGATGATGTTAGAATAATATTTGGAGCGTGCTTCTTTAAGAGAATAGGCGTACGCTTTCTGATGTTCTTTATATGCCTGCTTATGCACAGAGAGACCAGATGATTTTACACGTCTCTCAATAGCACGGCCAGTTGCCTTCATCTTGCGCAGCTCATCAGTGTACCAGGGGGCTGAACGCGAGAAAGACACCAGTCTTGTCTTCAAGGGGGCGTGTAGGTCCAGGAGCTCCCGAAGAGATTGGTTGTAGTAATCCACAGAGTCATCTGCAGAAGGATGATTGACAGCGGTCAGGGTGTGAAGATCAGCAGACAGAACATCAAGGGAAATGTTTTTAAGGTCACGGAACTGGATGGGTCGTTTTGGGTTTGAAGCAGGCGAAGATGAAGGCACTTCCAGGGAGATGACCCTGTGGTCTGAGACACCCAGGTCATATACAGATAAGTTATTGATGAGTACAGTGTCTGTAATCACCAAATCCAGAGTATGCCCCCTGCTGTGCGTAGGGGCGTCAACATGTTGAGTGAGATTAAGAGAGTCCAGAAGAGACTTAAAATCTGTTGCCAGAGGTGAAGAAGAATTGTCCACGTGGATATTTAAGTCGCCAAGAAAAATAGTCTTCACAGGGGAGGTGCAGAAAAAAGTGAGGAGGTCATGCATCTCTGAGTTAAATGAAACATGCGGTTTGGGAGGTCTATAAATTAATATAACATTCATCAGGAGTGGGGCTTTGAAGCTGAAAGCCAGACATTCAAAAGAAGAAAAGTCCTGAGAAGACAGATGAGACAATTTTAAATTACTGCGATAAATTACCGCCAGACCACCACCGCGGCCAGTGCTGCGGGCTCTCTGCAGATAACTGTATCCAGAGGGACACGCCTCATTCAGAGAACTGAACACATCTGGTTGATGCCAAGTCTCTGTAAGACACATGAGGTCCAAGTTCTTCTCCAGAATGTGATCATGAATTAAACATGACTTGTTGGATAGTGACTGCACATTGAAAAGTTCTAATTTAATACCAGTTGGAATAGGAGCTTTTTGAACCGGTTTAAGCAGACTGAAGTCCACTCCACGTTTTCCTCGCCACTTCGTGCGCAGTGGACTACAAGGGCCTACAGACGCAGCGTTCTGATGACGACATCGAGGTGCGATGCGTGCGACACGTCTTTCAGCCCAGACAGCACTAATCGAATCCGAGTTCGCTTGAGAATAAACAGTTTTCTTTCGAGAGCTTCTATGGATGTAACAAGGTCTACGCAGAAGTCCCAGTTGTTTGATGGTGGAAACAGATGGAGGAATGGAGCAGTTGTTAAGTTCAAACAACTGCGAAGCGGAGTAGGTCAACATTGTCGAGCTGGTGGAGGCTAGCACAGAGCTAGCCGCTAGCAGCAGGCCCACGGCTCCGAAAAAGATATACAAAAAGCAGAGAGATGTAACTCGAACGAGCATTACCTTGAAGGAGTACAGGAGAGAGTCCAGAACAGTCCAGAGGACACAGGAAGTTGAGAGAGGTAGCATGTAAGCGAACAATAAGTGCAGCTACGTGGTTCTCAAAGCTAAATTCGTGTTGAAGCTAGCGGGAGATAGCAGCTCCTACTATTAAAATTCTGGTTAGACTAGTAAAGTTTTCTATCTAATGAATCCAGCAAACAAGTCAAATCTTGGCTTCAGGTGTAAGAAGACTTAGAGAGTTGGAGGTATTTACTTGAAAGAAGAGGAAGGAAAGTCAGCTGTAGTAAGACAGAGTACATGTGTGTGAATGAGAGGGAAGCCAGTGGAACAGTGAGGCTACAATGAGCAGAGGTCACAGAGGTGCAAGACTTCAAATATTTGAGGTCTACGGTCAAGGAACATGAAGAGTGTGGTAAAGAGGTGAAAAAGAGAGTCCATACAGGATGGAGTGGATGGAGAAAAGTCTCTAGTGATTTACGTCAAAAGGGTGTCAGCAAAGGTCAAAGGAAAAGTTTACAAGACAGTTGTGAAACCAGCTACGGTACATGTATGTTGTATGGTCTGGAGACAGTGGTACTGACAAAAACACAGGAGAAAGAACTGGAAGTAGCAGAAATGAAAATGTTGAGGTTCTCCTTAGGAGTGACAAGGATAGATACAGTAAGATTAGGAATGAGATCATCAGAGGTACAGCACAGGTTGAACAACTGGGAGATAAAGTTAGGGAGGCCAGACTGAGATGGTTTATACATGTCCAGAGGAGGGACAGTGGGTATATTGGTAGAAGGATGTTAGAAAGGCAGCTGCCAGGAAAAAGACAGAGGAAGGCCAGAGAGGAGATATAATAGGACTTAAAGCACAAAATAAAACTGAAAGTTATGCACCATAACTCAAGTTCCCTGAAGGAAGGGAACGAGGTGCAACATAAATGCTATGGGGAAATTGCGCTCTGCGCAATTATCTGAAGGAATACAATCACGCCTTTACGGCAGGGGCGTCAGCGTCATGCCAGAGGCCCCGCCCTCTGGGTACTTAAGGCGCTGACGCCCATCCTACTTTCTCTAAAATGCACTTCACCGAGCTTTCAGCATTGAAAAGGGCCAAGTATGTTGCACCTCGTTCCCTTCCTTCAGGGAACATGAGTTATGGTGCATAACTTTCAGTTCCCTTATCAGTCAGTCACTCGGTGCAACATAAATGCTATGGGAACGTAATTCATTCACGCCCTTGAAATGCTCAGTAAAATGCATCCTAGTGTGAACGTCCGCCTTTATTCAATAGGCATCTCAAGGTCGCTTTCTACTGTGTGTTAGAAAGGACAGCCTGAGTGACATCACACGCAGTAAGGTCCAAACTGTAATGCTTTGCAAACGTATTTGTAGAGCTACAGTTCTCAGTTGCACAGATGTCTGCAACTGGTACACCCTTGAACAACGACCACGAGGTGGCCAGGCCCCGAGTGGAGTGGGCACGCACTCCAGAGGGCACCTGTTGACCTTTGCTACTGTACACCCTTTTTATGGCCTCAGTCACCCAGTGTGAGAGGCGCTGCTTTGATAGGGCCTTGCCAGCAACTGGTGCCGCAAAGCACACAAACAGTTGGTTTGTTTTCCTGCATTCAGCTGTTCTCTGCATGTAAGTGCTTAAAGCCCTCACGAGGCAGAGAGCCTTCAGCCTTTTCTGTTCCTGAGTGAGGACAGGAGCAGGAGGAAAAGACGAGAGATCAAAATCCAGACTTCTGGGGTTCAGAGTCAGGACCTTAGGGATATACGCAGGATTGGGCCTTAGGGTGACCTTTGATCCGTCAGGGGCAAACCTGATACACATTGGGTGCACGGACAAAGCATGGAGGTCACCTACACGTTTTGCCGAGCACAAAGCTAGAAGCAAAGCGGTCTTATAATATAATAGATCTATCTTAATATCGCTCAGTGGTTCGAATGGGGGGTCACATAGAGTCCCTAAGACCAGTGTAAGATCCCATCCAGGGGTCAAGATCCTGCTGGGGAGTCTCTTCCTCAGCACGCCCTTCATAAATCTTATTATTAGCGGGTGCGCGCCAGGCGTCCTGCTACCCTAACCCTCGTGACAAACTAAAATAGCTGATAAAAACACCTTGATGGTTGAGAAAGAACAATCTTTCTCCAGCAGGTCTTGAAGAAAGGTGAGGAGCTGGACCAAGTCACATGAATAAGAAATAATATTTCTTTCCATGCACCAAGCTTCAAAAATACGCCATTTCCGGGCATAGAGAGACTGTGTTGACACAGCTC
The DNA here is from genome assembly GCA_038048925.1 of Garcialebias charrua. NCBI lineage: Eukaryota > Metazoa > Chordata > Actinopteri > Cyprinodontiformes > Rivulidae > Garcialebias > Garcialebias charrua. The sequence goes on from JBBPBX010021861.1 coordinate 22,890, forward strand.
GGGCGTTTTGAATGGTATTTACCACCTTCTTAGGCAGGCCTGAGGCCACCAGTTTGTTCCTCTTAGCCTCCAAGCTGAAATTTGCTACAACTCTCAGCCTAAGCGGCGAGGCTGTTCCATCTGGTGACGTGGTAGGTCCCTGGAGAGGAGCAGGTGGCAGGACCAGCTCCTCCTCGAGGTTCCTGATTTCTGTGGCCCTTTGAGGACCAACCAGGTTAGGGAGAAGGCCCTCCTGCAGATGCACCTCCATACCTCTCTCATTGAGAGTGTTAGGAGACAGAGGCAATCTGCTTATTTGCTTTGCCAAAAGCGGAACAGAATGCCTGTTTTTCCTGTTTTTGTGGAGAGTCATGGTTCAGAGTAGGTGCAAGTTCTGGATACGAGCAGACTTCCTGACTCCAGCCCGCTTTGTAGTTGGGTCTGGATCACTGTTTTCCAGTCTCATCAGTGCCCTAGGGCTTGGTGAACTTCCGGGAGGCTATGTTTCACCTGATGGAGGGGTCTCGTTTAATAGTAGAACTGATTCAGTGCAGTGAGCGTGGTCACACGCTGCAGGATCATTGCTTGAACAGGGCACGTTGCCCACTGAGGATAAGTAGACAGTTTCAGCAGGCGGATGTGAAACTGTCCGAGATAGTCCTCCGTGTTGAGCGGTTTTTTTTGGCTGGTGACAGAAAGTCCAGTCCCCTTCGATTAGAGGGAAGAGGAATCTGATTTAGCCCTGGTGCCATTTCTGCTCTGCATTGAGTGTTTACACAAGCTGCAGTATCATCACCACTTCCTTTGTGAACGTGTGACACTGGTTTTGGCCTGTGGGCTTCTGTTGTAACCCCCCCGTCACTTACTGGAATCCAATGAATAGGAGCTGGCCCGGAAGGTGGGCTGCCAGGTTCTGTCGGCGCCCCCCTGGAGCGCGGAAGTGACACTAGGTTTGTTTGATTTGTGTATTGCCGGCCCCGTGATTTACCACGGGGCGGGGACTGGAACACGTGACCCCCTCACCTGTCTCAGTGAGGACCGACAGGCCCGTTTCCTAGTGCCTCTGGCACTGTCTGTTGCAGATAGACCCGAGGCACCCAGTTGGGGCTTATTGATTAGACTAATGCCCCGTGAGCCGTGACGTAGGGGGGAATGATGGCCCCCGCCCTTTATATCGGCTGGAAGAACAGAGGGGGCTGTGATACTGATGTTACTGTGTTTTGTTTGTTGTTTTTTTTAGCTTTATTAGTGCTTATATGCAACAACATATTTGACTTTATGTCACTCACAGCAGAAAAAACAAGATTCGTGCGTAAAGTAAAGTCACCAGCTTTTTGTACCATGTTACAAACAAAGTCTGGACGTGAAAAGATCATTTCCCGTACCACGTGGGCGGGTGATCGTGTAAAGTCAAGAAAAGGGCTTGGTTCGTCAGGCCCGTTTCTGTCTGGCGTCTCGGTTCGCCGATGAGGCCCTGTGTCGGACCGCCTGGCGGGGAACAAATCTGTTCTTACTCCAGGCGTGTTCGGCCCGAGGCGGGTCCGGCGGTGGTCTCCGCCGGTGCTCGGCCTCGTAGGCCGGCCGCTTTTGCTGTGGGACACGTGTGGTTGAGTGGTGTCGAGGTTGCGGGACTCTGCTCCCAACTGACTCCCTGGGGGGGGGGGGGGGGCTCTTCTGGGGATGCCTACTCTGAGAGCCTCAGCCTGTTTGCGCCTCTGGTCCAGTCTGGTCTGAATTCGATCCAGAGCTTTTCCGAATAATCCCGTTGGCTCTATGGAGTGGTGCATAAAATGAATTTTCTGTCCCTCCGGGAGGTCAGTTGGAGTCATCCAGAGATGGCGTTGTGCGATGACCACCTCAGCCATGCCTCTGCCTTGTGCAACAGCTGCTGTCCCCATCATGGAGCTCCTGCAGTTTTTCAGCCAGGTACTCCTGTATCATGGCAGACAAATTCATTGCGCGTGCAGCGAGGCCCTAAGTACTGTAGCATTTCTCGAGCAGAGAAGCCGAGGCTCGACAGGCTTTGCTGGGCAAAGTTGGTTTCATCCCGGATGACCTGGGGGCCAGCTGAGACGCCAGTGTGTCCTCCATTTGTGGTACATTGGCTATGCCCGCTGCATCCATCCCGTCCACGTCGAGGAACTGTGAGATCGGCAGCAGCATGGGAGCCCTAGGTTGGGACCAGGTGCGAGTCAGCTCCGTGAGGAAATCCAAAAAGATGGACATCCTTTGCCTCGTGCTGTTTTGAGCAGAAATAATTTCCTGCCAACCTCGTGACTTGTTGACGGGGTGGACGTTCTGGCCATGGGATCTGCAACGCATCCGTTGCTCTGCGACACAAGTCGAACAGAGCAAGGATCAAAAAGTCAGTCTCTGGGAGCACAGGCGCCTGTGTGTGAGAGGTCTTCTCCCCCTTGTTCGTCGTACTCAGCGTCGCCATCGTCAGCAGAAAATTCACCTGAGGCTGAAATCGAGATCTCATCCTCGTTCATCAAGCCTCGAGTGTCGAGGTCGACTGTTAAGCCCCCGATGGGAGCCAGCGCGTTTTGGCTTTCACCCCATTCACCTTGGGTACTGTCCTCCTGAGCCATGTTCTCGAGCTCCGGCGTGGGAGTGAGAAGCTCAGTTGTGTCCGGGTCTGTTTGCGCCGTAGCAGCGCCCATGGTTTTGCCGACGAAGTCCACCCAGTGCCTCCTCACAGCCTCCAGCATCTGGCTGCAGTGTGGGCATGATTCGGGCGTATCCAGCGCCATGTTCGCGTGTAGCATTCCCAGGCAAACAGGACAGGCCTCGTGGGTGTCCGTCACCGAGAAGGAAAAAACGTATCCGTTGGGACAGGCGCGCAAGGTTGGGCTTGCCGTCTTGCTAGTCTTTTTCGGAAGTCTTGTCTTTCGCTTTCCTTTCTCCGGAGGCATGTCCGAGATAAGGCGAGCAAGTCCTTCCAAGATCGTTTTTTTTCTCTCTTCTGTCGCATCGCTTTCGCTGGCTAGCCTGCTACGAAATTAGCAGAGGTAGCGATGTGACGCAGTTTAGCACCGTCGAGCGAAGCAGTCTGCGGAAAGAGGAGAAGAAAAAACTTTGGGGTTAGATAAAATGTGCCGGACTAGCTTCCGCTAGCCCGGCAGTACGCAGGAAGAATTCTCTGTACGCCCTGTGTAGGGAGCAAGCTCACCTCTGGTCGAGCGATGAAGCACAGAGAAGTCCCGCGAAGAGAGTTCAGGTTTAAGCGAGGTGAAGGGCAATAAGAGAAAGTAGGATGGGCGTCAGCGCCTTAAGTACCCAGAGGGCGGGGTCTCTGGCGTGACGCTGACGCCCCTGCCATAAAGGCGTGATTGTATTCCTTCAGGTAATCGCGCAGAGCTTAATTTCCCATAGCATTTATGTTGCACCGAGTGACTGACTGATAAGGGAACTGGAGGTTATGCACCATAACCAATGTTCCCTGAAGGAAGGGAACAAGGTGCAACATATGACATATGGGAATTCTGCCCCCGCGCGATTCACCTGAAGTAATACAATCACGCCTTTTAAGGCAAGTGAGCGTCAATGTCACCAGGGGGCCCCACCCCCCTGGTATAAGAGATGGTGACGCATGACGTTCGGTCTCAACATGCACTTCACCGAGCTTGGGCATTGGAGGGGCAAACATGTGTTGCACCTTGTTCCCTACCTTCAGGGAACATTGGTTATGGTGCATAACCTCTAGTTCCCTTATCAGTAAGTTCATTGCAATGCAACATATGGCATATGGGAACATACTACACACCCTGGAAATGCATGCTTTTCCAAACTTTAGCCTCAATAATAATAATAATAATAATAATGAATTCCATTTATAATGCACTTTTCATTAATAAAAATCTCAAAGTGCAATCAGTCAAGCGTTAACACATTTACCTCTCCTTGGTGGAGAGCACAGCCTGTGTGACGTCACTAGTTGTAACGTCCAGGCTGTAGTGTTTGGAGATACCCAGTTTACAGCTACAAAGATTTCTGCTACTGAAACACCTTTAAATAAGGCCCAAGACGTGGCTAGGCCTCGAGTTGAGTGAGCATGTATCCCACTAGGTACCTGTTGACCTTTGCTGCTGTATGCTCTAGAAATGGCCTCTGTTACCCCGTGTCAGAGGCGCTGTTTTGACAGAGCTCTGCCTGCTACCCATTTAGCAAAGCATATGAACAGCTGGTTTGTTTTGTGCCAACTGCTGGTTCTCTCCATATAAGTGCTCAGGGCCCGCATAGGGCAGAGCGCCATTAAACGCCTTTGTTCTGCACTCAGGACAGGAGGAGGAGGAAAAGCAGACAGTTCAAAGCCTAAACTTTTGTAATTTAAAGTTGGGACTTTTGGCACATATGTAGGGTTTGGACGCAGGGTGACCTTTGACCCATCCTGAGCAAACTGGGTGCACAGGTGATGGACTGACAGTGCATGCAGGTCATCCACACGCTTAGCCGAGCACAGAGCTAGGAGCAATGCGGTCTTGTAGGACAGCATGTCAATCTTAATACTCTGTAGTGGCTTGAATGGGGGCTCACAGAGGGCGTCCAGCACGAGTGACAGGTCCCACTGTGGGGCTGAAACCTAGCTTGGAGGCCTTTTTCTTAGCATGCTCTTCATGAACTAGATCATGAGAGGGTGGACACCGGGTGATCTGCCTCCCCATGCGCGTAGGCAAGGGGGGTTCGGGGGGTTCGAACGAACCGCCCACTTTTAAAGGAGCAGTTGACAGTGCTGAATTGATGTGGCTGGATAGCTCAACTGATAAAGCCTCCGCCTTCAGTCCCAAAGGTCGTGAGATCGAGTCCCGCATGGTACAACATTTTTTTTTATTTTTTATTCATTCCAAATTAAAAAAGCACAAGAAAACTATTTACAAAACAGCAAGGAATAAAACAATGCATTAAATGAAAGGAATCAGACGAAGAAAATAATCTTATCTGCCCCTTCTCAAACTATTTTTTTTTTTCAAACACTTGATTCAAACAACTAATTTTACATTTGTCTTTTATTGGATAAAAAAGTAGTTAATATGCGCCTGTGAAGAAAGAAGAATGTGTTAACCACAGGCTGTGGTTAACACATTCTTCTTTTTTTATCCAATAAAAGAGTGTTTGGAAAAAAAATAGTTTGAGAAGGGGCAGATAAGATTATTTTCTTCGTCTGATTCCTTTCATTTAATGCATTGTTTTATTCCTTGCTGTTTTGTAAATAGTTTTCTTGTGCTTTTTTAATTTGGAATGAATTAAAAAAAAAAAAATGTTGTACCATGCGGGACTCGATCTCACGACCTTTGGGACTGACGGCTGAAGCTTTATCAGTTGAGCTATCCAGCCACATCAGTTCAGCATTGTCAACTTCTCCTTTAAAACGAACCGCCCCCCACAAAATTCTGGCTACGCCCATGCTCCCCATCTTTCATGGCATGCTGAAACAGTGGATAAAAAGACCCTAATAGTGGAAAAGGAGCAGCTCTTTTCTAGTAGGTCCTGCAGGAAGGTGAGAAGTTGGGCTAAATTACAGAAATATGGAGTAATATTCCTTTCTAGGCACCAGATCTCAAAAACATGCCATTTTCATGTATAGAGTGTTTGTGTTGACTCTGCACGAGCACCCTGTATTGTGTTTATCACGTTACTGGGTAAGCTAGAGGCTAACAGGCGGTCCCTCTTAGGGGCTAGGCCCAAAGTGCCCAGAGGCGGCCGTGGCGTAGTGGTAATGGCAGTCGTCCCCCGATCGGAAGGTTGGTGGTTCGAATCCCGGTTCCCCACACCATGTGTCGTTGTGTCCTTGGGCAAGACACTTAACCCCGAGTTGCTCCCGGTAGGACTAGAAAGCACCTTGCATGGTAGTCTGCCGCTACCGGTGTATGAATGTGTGTAGCACTCAATGTGTGTAGCACTTTGAGATTTTCACTAATGAAAAGTGTGTTATAAATTGAATTCATTATTATTATTATTATTATTATTAGAGGCCCGAACGAGGATGCCACACCTGCCCGTGTGCCTGCGTCAGAAGGTCCTTGTGTACAGGCAGCTGCCATGGTGTTCCTGCTAAAAGTAAAATCACTTCTGCAAACCAGGCCTTCTTTGGCCACCTTGGGGCCACCAGAATCAGTGAGAGGCCCCCTTGTGCACACGCTCCAGTGTCGCTTGAACTAAAATGACAGGTGGGAACGCGTAATACAGCTTTGATGCTGGCCAATCGTGTGCTAATGCGTCGAGCACAAGGGGTGCGCATGCGTCCCATGTTGAATGGAACATGGCAAGATGGGCGTTGTCCCTACATGCGAAGAGATCTGCATCTGCTTTCCCATATCGTGCCCACAACTGGTTCACGATACGTGGATGAAGACGCCATTCCGCTGTGAGGGGCACTCCTCTTGAGAGAGTGTCTGCCCTGTAGTTCATTTCCCCCGGTAGGTATGTTGCTTTGAGTGACAGTACTCATGAGCTGCATCATTTGAGAAGCTTCTGGGTCAGCAGCAGGAGGGGGGGATCATGTCCCCCCTTCTCTATTGACGTGCGCAATCACGCACTTGTTGTCCAATCTTATCAAAACATGTTGACGTGTGATCAGACCCCTCCTGTGAAAGTGTTTGAGGGACAGGAACATAGCTTTCAGCTCCAGCTGACTGATGTGTAGCTATGCCTCCTGTGGAGACCACGCACCTCTGGTGTGCTGATTCTGGCAAAGATCCCCCCACCAAGACTTTGAGGCGTCTGTCATCACAAGGGTCCGAGATAACACTCTGCCCAGTGGAACACCCCTGCTGAGTGGAGCAGCGTTTCCTCATGGTTGCAAGGCTTTCATACAGTCTGCGTCGACTCTGACCCCGGGGGGAGGGGGGGAGCTGCTGTTGTCTGTGTGTCCATATCTGAAAAGGACGCATTTTTAATAAGCCCTGATGAATCGTAGCGATTCCTTTTTTCCATTAAGCCCAAAAGACGCTGGCAGAGCTTGAGTGTCACCGTCTTGTTCAGCTGGAAATGGGCCAAGCAAAGCTGAAGGTCTGATAATCGCTTTTCTGAAAGTCTCGCTCTGAAGTGAAAAGAGTTGAGTCTCATCCCCAGGAACACAATTTCCTGGGATGGGGGTCATCTGGCTTTTCTCTGCGTTTATCATGAACCCCATGGATTGTAGGTGTGACCTCACATGATCTATGTCTGTAACCTTGCTTGCTCCTTGGAGCTCGTCAAGATCAACAAGTCATCGAGATACTCCATAACTCTGATGCCCTGGCTCCTCATGGGAGCTAGGGCAGCTTTGAGGCATTTTGTAAATACCCTATGGGCGGTCGAGAGGCTGAAAGGCAGGGCCAAATATTCGAACGTTGCATTCTCAAATGCAAAACGCAGGAATTTTCTGTGGTTTGGCAAGCTCACATGGAAATATGCATCTTTTAAGTCCACAGTGCAGAAATAGTCTCCCGGGCATACATAGTGAATTACCTGACACGACGTTAACATTTTAAACTTGAACGATCTCAGTCGGATGTTCAAAAATCTCAAATCCAGGATGGGCCTCAGCCCTCCCCTTTCTTTGGGACCATAAAGTATTTGCTGTAGTGGCCTTTGTTTACCTACTGTGGAGGAACAGCTCTGATTACTCCTTTTTGAAGCAACAAGTGTATTTCCTCCCTTAGGATGGATGTTTGAGCTGAACTCATTGTTGACGTAATCACTCCCAAGACGGGGGGTGGACATCTGAAGAATTGTAGGCGGTACCCGTGAACTGTGGTACCCATGACCCATTGCGATAGGCTGCACGTTGCCCAGGCTCTCGCGTGAGCGGCGAACCTGGAGGGCATGTTCACTCGTGACTTCATTTGAGACAGGAGAGGTGGGGGTATGTGTGTGGCCCCCTCCTTTCTGCTCGAATGTGGGCTAGTTTGTCCTTCCGGTGGGGACGAGGGGTCTGACTGTGACAGATCGCCCCCTGCCCCCCCGTGAGGGCTCATTGGGCCCTTTGACAAGTGGAGTCTTATCAGAGGGGGGTTGGCCGACTGTGTGAGACGGCTCCCACACTCTTTATTTACTCTGTTTTTATTAAAAAAATGTGGGGCTTTCCCTTTAAAGGGGACCTCAGATGGGCTTTTTTAAATTTTATGGTATTTATGTGGGCTATCCAGACCCTATTCCTTCAATTTAATGCACAAAATAATTCTTAGATAATCAATTATACCCTTTTTAATTCTGCCATTTTTAACTTTCGTTTTGAACGACCGGTTTCTGATAGAAGTTCTGAAGTCCACGCCCTTCAAAGATCTGTTTACGCCCTCTGTAACAGCCAGTATCTGTAATGTGTTGTTGTTTTAAAATTAGCTCTTTTTTTATTACTCATTTGACTTACTGTTAGTGCTAGCTTAAGATAACTTACCGAAACCCGTCTGAGCGCGCCGCAATTTGCTGCTCCTTTTAGCATGAGACCACCCGAATCCGAAGCTAATGTTAGCTTGTTCCTCTTCCGGTGTTCGCCAGCTCCGCTCGTTTCACGCGGCGATTTTGGGAGTTATCGCTGTTCCAGTCAAGACAACACAAAGTTCACCAAGTGTCTCCCGTAAATTAATCCGTAAGGAGAAGGTCCTCGCTGCTGTGAGGCTTCAGTGAGGCTGTACAGTTGAAGCTCCGCTCCATCAAGCCAGAAGAGGGTCCCGTCGCAACCGGTCTCTACGCCGGGGGTATGCTCGTTTAATTTTTGCCGGCGGCGCGTTGGGAGAGATCGCAAATACACTAAAAATTGAACTAAAACATAAAAATAACAATTATACTTTATTTATAAAGCCATTTAAAAAACCACAGCTGCAACAAAGTGCTGTACACATGAAATTAATAACATATAAACAAAAGATGAGATGAAATCATGAAAAACAACAGTCATGTGTTTAATACAGAAGTGGGTTGAGCCTAACCAGGGGTTGCTAGGTGAGGGGCTGGACTCAGGTTGTGGTGGGTTGTCCTAGCGCTTGTGACGTCACAAGCGCGATTGTTTTCAAAACGAAACCTAAATTATCACAGTAAAATAAATCTACTTAGAGTAAATAAACCACTGGGTGCATTTTTTTGGCCTTAGGACTGTTTTTTTATGAAGTAAATACCCAAAGTTGAGTAAAAAAACATTAAAAAGTGAATTTTGAATGTGTGGTCCCCTTTAATGCTGAGTCGTGAACATTTTGAGCAGTTTGAGACTTTATTGTCATGTGCAAACAACAATTTCTCTTTATTACACAAACATTTAAGAGTTTTTGTGTGTTTAAACGTTCTGAACCAGTTAATCTGGGTTTCTTTAACACAGATACTAGCGTTAAAAGTCCGGCCTTTCTTTTTCCTGATGGGTGAAAGTGCCTGTAATGGTGTAGGGACAGCTCTGGATCAGGCTGACTTCTGCTTTCTCTCTCGCACCGCTGACAAAGATCTGGGGTGACCCGTCTTGTGTGGGACTAACCTTTGCTTCGACCAAGCGTGGCCTGTCTGAGGAGTGCGTCCGTGTTGCTCTGAGACGGGTTTAGGCCATTGATAGACCTTGAGGGTCTATCAATGTCTGCCTCTTTTGAGTTGGGCGCCGTGTGAGACAGTGGTGGCGCTGCTGTGGGCTTCTTTGGCTACTCGAGTCTCTGGCTTGCGAGAAATGTTTTCTGGGCATGCCTTCACGCAGGGCCTCCTCCTGTTTTCTCCTCTGATCACATCTGCTCTGGATCCTCTCCAGAGCCCCGCCGAACAGACCTAACGGCTCTATGGCGTGGTGGAGGAATGAGGAACACTGGCTCTCAAGGAGATAAGTTAGTGTAAAGGGCGAGATACACTCGAGCGTCCTCACGATATGCCAATACGCAGCGTACGTACGCCCCGTACGCAGCGTAGCCCCGCGTAGCCCCTCAGGGCAAGTACGCGCAAAAGTATTTTTTTACTACGCATACGCGATTCGCATACGCGATGCGCGGTGTCTGATCTAAACTTCCCCGGCGCCGGACTGTTTTGTATGTTACACAAATGAAATAAATTCCTCTTTTTTATCGCTGATCGGGCCTTTTCTTTTGTTTTTTTGCCTAAAGTCAAGTAACCGCTTCTTCCTCCGTTCACTCGATGAATGAAATGAATGAATTCAGGTCCTACCTGGGTGCGCGATGTTTTATATATTCCCTGGTGGGCTGTGGTGGGCTGTGGGCTGCAGGAAAAGCACTCCGTGCTCAGCTGCTCATATTACAACAAGGAGAACGCGAGCGTTTGGAGCGAAAAACTAGCGGAAGTGACGATCGGAAGTGACGGTACGGAGGAAATGACGTTAGAATTTGGAGCGAAAACACGAGAATCTACGCGAGAACGAAAGCCGAGTGTAGCAGCGGCTCCGTATACGCGCGTATACGTCCGTATACGCGCGTATACGGAGTCTGCTTCAGTGTATCTCGGGCTTGAGCCATAAATGGCATTATGCAATCACCGTTTCAGCCATACACTTCCCTTGGGCGATTGCTGCTGTACCGGTGAGGCGGAGGATGAATTCTGCTGCTCTGCGTGCTTCGTCCAATATTTTGGCTACCTTTTTCTTTGACGTGGTCTACTGCTGCTCCTGTAGCTTCTCAGTCTGATAGGCCTGCTACATTGAGGGCCGCAAGGCCTTGAGCGTGGTAGCTCTTTTCAAGTTGAAGAGCTGACATGCAGTACGGCTTGTTGGGTAGCGTGGGCTTTGAGCTCGACGTCTTTGGGGCCAAGTGTGCGGCCAAAGTCATGTCCATCTGCGGGATGGGGCCAGGCCCGCTGACTCCATGCCCTCAATGTCGAGGAACTAGGAGAGTGGCAGTGTCAAGGGCGCTTTCGGTTCTGTCCATGAGCGTTTTAGCTCTGTTAGAAAGTCCGGGAAGACAGGCATCCTGTGTCTCATAGCGGTCTGTTGCTTGGCGAAAAAGTAGTTCCTCGCCAACCTTGTTAACTGTTGCTGAGGTGGAGGTTCTGGCCAAATCACATTCAGCGCCTCTGCAGCTCTGCGGCACAGCTCAGACAAAGCAGGAGTGGACCTATCCGACTCCGCTTGTGCAGCCGCTGTTCCCTGAGAGAAGTCTTCTGCGTCTCCCTCCTCCACGTTGTCCACCTCGTCGTCCGTTATCTCACTGGAGGCTGTTAGCGACAGCTCGTCGTCTTGCATCATGTCCCTCGTGTTGAAGTCGGTCCTTGTGTCCCCGTCAGGGCTCTGAAGATCCATTCTGTCGCCCCAGCTTAGTGCTCTGCTGTCCTCCATCTCATCCGCCTCCAGCTCCGCTGTAGGCGTGAGAGTCTCTGAGAGGAGCAGGTCCCTTGCCGCGGTGGAACTGCCCGTGGCCTTGGCCACGAAGTCCACGCGTCTCCGTCAAATTGTCTTGAGCAACTGGCTGCAGTGAGAGCATGACTCAGGGGAATCCAAAGCTGTCTTAGCGTGGACCATTCCCAAGAAAATCGGGCAGGCATCGTGTGTGTCCGATGATGAAATGAAGTAGCCGCATTTGCTGGGGGAAGGCCGAGAACCAGGGCTCGCTGGTCTGTTGCCGGCCTTGTTGGAGTTCTTTGATTTCCTTTTGCCTTTCTCAGGAGCCATTGTCGAGAAAAGGCGTCGAGTGGAAGCCAGTTAGGTAAAGCTAAACAGGGTTTGTCGAGTGGAAGCCAGTTAGCGCGTGCTAAACAGGGTTTGAAGAATTCTTCTTGCTGTGCTGTTCGTGTGGGCTAGCCATTAGCTCCGTTAGCTAACAGGTAAGCGTGTGGTGCAGTTAGCTTCCCGCTAAACTGGGCGACGAAACAGCAGAGATGGACATCTAGCCGATGCTACAAATGTCGTTGACGCTTAGTTAGCGTCCGCTAACAAAGTGCTCGCAGGGAAGTCTTCAGTGACACCCTCAGTAGGTAGCAAGCTCACCTCCTGGTCGGGCGGTTCAGTCATTCGAGACGGTGTCCTACGAAGTTCAGTGTGAAGCGAGGTGAAGGGCAAAAAGAGACCGAACGTGATGCATCACCGTCTCTTATACCAGGGGGGCGGGGCCCCTGGTGACGTTGACGCTCACTTGCCTTAAAATGCGTGATTGTATTACTTCAGATGAACCGCGACGGGGGTACAATTCCCATATGTCATATGTTGCACCGCAGTGAACTGACTGATAAGGGAACCAACGTTTTCTTTTTAGGCCAAATGCTCTCTTTTTAGCTAAGAAAGGAATCTCGTGAGGCGTTGCCACGACGCTCTGACCGTTGATCTCGATGATGCGGTGACCGACGCGGACGCCGCCTCGCTCGGCGATGCCGCCTCTCATCAGGCTGCAGATCTGCACGGTTTAAGAAAAACACGCGAGGTCAAAGGTCAGCCTGGAGCATAACGGAACTGCGGCGCCTCGACACATCGGTGACGACAGTTCTGGTCAACACCTCATATTGCAACTTATTTAATTAATATTTACTGTATTTGTTATACAGGTACTCCCCGACTTACGAGCGCATCGACATATGAGGTTCTGGACTTACGAGCTGACTAACGAACAGTAAAGTTGTACAGAACATACAGAAAATACAGCACTGGTATGTGTTTTTAGATGAAAGTGTGTTAGCTAACGGTTTGTAAACAAGTTTCTGAGCATGTTTATGAACTAGTATGTACGTTTGTGTTGAAAAACGAGTGTTCGTAGTAGCGCTAGCATAAATTTTCCGACTTACGACCGAAAATCCGGACTTGCGACACGTGTTTTGTGTTCCGACATACGAGATTTCGTGTTACGAGCACCTCGTACGAACGGAACTCGCTCGTAAGTCGGGGACTACCTGTATTTGTTCTATTGATGAGTTGTTCTCGTCGCTCCCAACACTCACTATGCCGTTCTGGACACTGAAGCCCAGCTGGTATCTGAGGTCCGGTCTTCGGATCAGCACCATGGTAACCGGAGGACACCTGACAATGTTCATCTTGATCCTCGACTGGGACTTCAGACCCTGGAAAACAAAGACGACCAGTCTGGTGGTAGTTTGTGAACAAAACGTTGAAAAGCTGACTTGATGCTTCAGTCAACAGAGAGATTCTGACGTGGGGGGTCAGAAACTGTGGACCGAGTGGATCAGCAGTACCTTGATGATGCTCTGGCAGGTGCTGAGAGGCAACCCCACCAGGCTCGTCCCGTTTATGGTCATGATTTGGTCGCCGATGTTGAGTCTGCCAGATTTCTCGGCCGGCCCGCCGTGCATCATGCTGGCGATGATGACGGTGGGCAGGATGGACCCCCAGCCCGACTCTACAATCACCACGCCCAGGACCTCGCCCTTCTGCTTCTCGATGTACACCTGCAGGGTTGGAGGTGGACAAACCGAACGGGGTTGAGTCGGACTCGAGCGAGCGTAGCTGCAAGGACAATCCTACCCCCACATGTGGTCCCAAACCCTGGACGATTGAAAAACTGATCCAAGCGGTCAAAGAGAGTTTTCTCTGCAGGGTCTGGTTGTTGACTTACGTCTCGGCAGTTCTCTGACTTGGAGAAGTGGATGAGGTCGTCGTTGTACATGTCCTGAGTGTTGAGCAGGTCGCTGTACTCCCTCTGGCTCAGGTCCTCGGGGTCGATGCCGTTAGCCCTGAGGAACTCCTGGTAGGCCACGCTGAAGGACTGCCCGATGGACTGGGCGATGAGCTGGGCCTGAGGAGCAGAACAGTCCACCTCACTGAGACTCAAAATTAAAAACAAGTTCATTTATTAAAAATAAAAAAACACAACTTCAATATAAAATGTACAGACTGGACGAGATTGATCAGAAATGTTTGTTGGGAATCGGCTTTTCATGACTGTAGATTCAACAAAAAGAAAAAAGTTTTGGTTTTTCATACATTCGTTGTAAAAATGGGAAATTTCTTAAGTTGTGGACTTTTAATGTTTAATGGTTTGGTGTAAAATATTTAAAAAAAAATTATCTTTTATTTTTAATTGTGTTTTTTACACACATCTGCCTGCCTTGTCTGTTCTGTATCCTCGCATGTTCTGAAAGAAAATGTTAAACTTTACTGAATGATCTGAAAATGTGCTGGACTAAAAACACGTGAGAAGCAGGCAAAAATATCCAAGAAAACTTTAAAAAGACCTTCAGAGAGTCTGCTGAGCAGGACAACTTTAAAAGATGATTAGAAAGTCTGGTGCCTTATTGGAAGTTAAATATAAAAGATAAGATAAAAAAAGATGTTTGAAGACTTTTGTACAGCAATGTATAATTTATTTTTAAATCAAAATTATTTTAATTCCACTTTAATAAATACACATGGACAGCACATGGGGAAATAAACTTATTTGAAAATATACATTTTCTTACTTTAACCACTTCCCAGCATTATATAACAATTTTTGCTAATCAATTATTCTAATTAAGGTTGGAAAAAGCGCATCTCCTCTAAGCTAAGATTTAAAGTGAAAATATGCTTAGATTATATATTTGGGTGTCTGAAGTGACCAGTAACTTAAAAACACACAGAAATCAACATGAAGTAGATTATTATTATAGTTACTAATGTCCTAAATTCAAGCGTGTCTCATGCTACTACCTTCACTAAATGTGATAAATTACAACTTCACATATTTTGATATTACTTTCGATCATAAACTAAAATCTTTTTAGCATCAGTTAAGTTCCCTACATTTAAATTAAAAAGTAGTTCAGAGTGAACAAACATTTTTGACAAGAGTTGTATATTTCCAATAGAAAATCTCACTCAAAATATCCAACTTTTAAGCATTTTGCTCAACCGGAGTTTTAACGATTCCGTTTTTTTTTTTTTTTCAATTATCATTTAACTCACCATTACCGAAAGCGGACATCATTTTATCGTATGAAATTAAACAAATACGCACATTATCTTAACGTTAATACTGTACGCGTTTTATTTAAACTCTGAAAAATGGACTCTGTAAAAATAAAAAACGTAAATAACATGGAGCAGAAATATGGCGAGGCATGATGACGTGACAGTGATTGGTGCTCTAATGGCGGCCTCTGATGTTTGAAAGTGCAGGGCACCGCCATGTTTAAAAGTGGCAGAAGGAGAGTGGTGGGGCTTTTTTCTTTATGGCTAGAAGGTTAAGTAGCCTATTGGCATTCAGTTGCATATTTTAAATTTAATTTTGAAAATCTTACCAGATTGTAAAGTAAACTTTAAAACATCCTTTATATCTAAAGTAATGTTAACATTAACATCACTCACGTCCTCTGATTCGAAGACGTGGCAGATCATTCTGTACATCCTCCGATCGTCGTGGCTCATGCTGGTCTGCTCGGCTGTGTGGTCCAGGTTCTCCTGGGCGCTGCGGGATCGCACCATCTTGCCCCTCGCCATGAGAACCACCATGTTCCCGATGTCAGCTATGTAAGATATGGTCCGCAGTGGAAGGTCCATTAAAGCCTCCTGGTGACCACAAACAAACGGGTGCTCCATAATGTCCAGGTACGGAAGGCAACGCAACATCTTAAAGGCAACAAAGTCATTTTCACCCATGTATGACTCCTGAGACACAACAATGAATAAAATAATAATCTGGGACTATAGCTTTAGGACCGGTGGACACCCTCGGCTCACGTTGTTCCTCCACACAGGTTGGTGAGTCCTTTACATTCACTTCGTCCGCTCATTCTCTTCCATGTACATGACAGGTATCAGAGATCCCAGCTCCTCTTGGCAAGGTGTTCCTACAGAGGATATGTAATGCCTCCAGAAAGTTCTCCCCAGTAGGATGTGTATGGAAAACCTCCAGTAAGCGACATGCATCCACCTTAGCTGATTTTCTTTCGATGCCAAAGAGCAGCAGCTCTACCCAGAGTTCCTCACCTTGAGCTCAGCCGCCCTCATTTCAGTCACTCGTATCTGATCTCATTCTTTCTGTCATGATCCATACGTATGAGCGTACGAGACCTTTGGACTGTAGATGGACCAGGACTGACATTTTACTCTGCTTTCTCTTCAACATAACAGACTGGAGCAACACCTTCATTACTGCAGACAGAGCTGCCATCCATTGAGCTATCTCCACTCAGTCATAACGTACAGACCCTTTACAAAAAATTGGAATATCATGGAAAAGTTGTTTGACTTCCATAATTCCATCCAAAAAGTTGATCTTTAAAAGTTGATAGATTCAGGGCCCTCAATTTAAACAATTTCAAGTATTTGTTTGTTTATTTTTACATAATTTGGGATATAAAAAAATAGACTACCGTACTGTGGAGAAATCAGCCCAAATTTTTCAGTGCATGAATAATGCAAACTGAGTGTGACACACTGATCATCTGTTAAACTCACAGCACCTGCACAGGTTTCCCCAGGTGTCATTAAATTGCTTCAGTTTGGTTCAGTTGTCTCAGGTCAGTTCATTATGGGGAAGACTGCAGACATAACTGGCCAGACATAACTGGCCAGAAGACCATCACTGATCCCTCCATAGGATGGTAAGCAACAAAACTTCATAGCTAAGGAGGCTGGCTGTTCATAGAGCGCTGTGTCCAAGCATGGAAAGTCTAGTGGAAGGACAAAATGTGTCAGGAGAAGATGCACCAGCAAAAGAGATGACCATGGGCTTCAGTGGATTATCAAACAGAGAAGATTCCAGAATCTGACAGAGATCCAGAAAGAGTGGAATGAGACGGAGTCACAGCTTCAAAAAGCACCACATTCAGACGCAGAGATGGACTACAACTGTCGGGTTCCTCTGTCCTCTTTTCCAATGGAAGTAAAGTGTGCCGCTCATTCAGAAATCAAGGTTCAAGGGTTTGGAGGAAGAAGGGTGAGGAACAGAGCTCATACTAATGTATGTAGGCAGTTAACATTTTTTTTTTAATTCATATCACAAATTTCATTTTATTTACGCTGCAATGCATTGAGTAAATGACGTAGACGGGTTGCTCTGGTAAAAGCTTCATTTAGCTTGAATGTTAAATTTGGACATGATCTGACATTCAGCCCTTTAATTTGAGCTGCAGTGCGTTGACAGAGGAGAAATGACTCGGCTACCGCATCAGCTCTGGAATATGATGTTAGCTACAGAGCTAATACAAATGACGTTAGCTCTGAAACCAGTATATATATATATATGACGTTGTGCTGGTAAAATAATCCCAACGTCCTTTGGTGAAAAATGTAATGAAGATATTTTCATGTGTCACAAACGACAACTTTTAGTAGAATAGAGAAATAATATTAAGGCCGCTGTGTGCAGGTAGTCGGAGACACGTGCTCATGTTTTCCTACCTGTGTGTCTGCATTGAGGACTTTGATCCTCTGAGTGGACATGAACAGGTCCACCTCAGCTGTGGACGGGGCCTCGCCGTCAGGGCTCTGCACAAACAGAACGTTTGAAATCTGCTGATACTTTGAGACTGATCCAGAGCATTGATTATATGTGTGCACGGAGGAAAGATGCTTAGTTAATTTTTAAAAAGTACCTTTTTCCTGTTCTTCGCCTGCTTCTGGGCAGCCTGCAGAGATAAAAAGCAGAAGACATTCACCAAAAAACAAAAAAAAGATAAAAATAGAAGCAGCAATCCAACTCAATCTCCTCATTCAAGGCCGACTCGGCTCCAAATAAACAGAACCTTGAAGGATTGTTATCTCTGTGCCGTCGTGTTGCTGTCCATCACGTCTGACAGCAGCAGGACGCCGGAGGCCTCTGCACCAAAGATGATCAGAACCCTCCTCTGCATCGATGTGACACAAAGCAGCCCGAAGACCAAAGAAGGAGCTCGTGTGTTTGACGACTCGGCGTGTCTGAATGTTGGTTAACTCTGATTTCAGTGCATTCATCTAATCCAAACTCTCTAATCCAAACCTCTAGCTATCTGAAAGATAGCAAACAGTTTGTACAGATAAATGATGTAAGATCTGACCTCTGTAATATCACATGTGGAGTTCCTCAAGGCTCAGAACTTGGACCAAAGCTATTTATTTTATATGTGAATGACTTGATAAATGTGTCAGGACTCCTTAAATGTGTACTTTTTGCTGATGATACCACATTTTTCTGTTTAGGTGAAGATATAGAACAAATGTTGGAATTGATAAAGACAGAATTTGTCAAAATACAAACTTGGTTTAAAATCAATAAATTATCATTAAATCTAGAAAAAACTAATTACATGATATTCAGTAATAAAAAGAAAACTGTTGATGTTCCACTCAAAATTGAGGGTGTTGAGATTTGTAGAGTGAGTGAGGTGAAGTTTTTGGGTGTTATCATTGATGACAAACTGACATGGAAACAACACATAAATTCTGTAAGAATAAAAAGCCAGCCACTAGGGAGCACAAGCCAGTGTATCTCTTGTGCCGGTCCCAAGCCCGCGTAAATGGTGAGGGTTGTGTCAGGAATGGCATCCGATGACCACACACAATGACCCCCCGGGGTCAACAGCGACAAATACACAGGCCCCCGCCAGAGCCCGCTGCACCGACGTAGCCCCAGGGCTGGTCACCGATCATTGTGTGTGGTCCCTGGTGGGGTTCGTCCGGTTCTTCCCCTTGGTCGGATCTGGGGAGTGGACGAGTGGCTCGTCCTGTTCGGGTGGTCCTGGGGACTCTGGGCTCGGGGTCCTTCCTGGGGTCTTGGGCTTTGATCGCCCTTTCGTCTGTCTCGGGCTTTGGGGGGACAGATCTCTGATGCTTCACAATCGCTACTAAATGTTCTATTGGAGGAACCTTATTCACTTATGCATGCTCACAACCACACACAAATGGATGTAGGGATGTATATGTAGATATATGTAGATGGGTATATAAATGAATATAAATATATATGTATATATACTGTATATATATTTGTAGGTATGGGTATGTTTATATATAGAAATCTAATGCAAGGTCATGAATATTATCAGTCTTTATGCTTGTATGTTTCGTTGCTGTGTTCTGTCATGTGCTTTGCAGGATTGTGGACGGAGGTTTGGTGTGTTTGCCTTGTGCTCTTTTTGTGGATAATTGTTGTTTTGTTGTCTCACTTTCTCTTTTCTTTCTTTCTCTCTATAAAAAAAATAAAATAAATAAAATAAAAAAATAAAATAAAATAAAAAAAATACATATTGGAGTGAGAGGATGGCTATAAGGTGTGAAGGGAGGCCATCTATAAATGGAAAAA
>JBBPBX010021862.1:0-17046 GCA_038048925.1 Garcialebias charrua
AACTGACATGGAAACATCATGTAAATTCTATTAAAAAAAACTAGCTAGAGCAATTGCAGTACTGTATAAAGTCAGGGATTTTTTAATTGATAAAGCTTTACATATGTTGTATAACACAATCATTGCTCCACATTTAATCTATTGTATTGAGGTTTGGGGAAAAGCATGCAAAACTATTACAAAGCCTGTTTTTATTTTACAAAAGAGAGCTGTAAGAGTAATCACCAGAAAACATTTCACTCACCCTTCAAACACCTTGTTTATTCAACTAAACTTATTGAAATTCCAGGAATTGGTAGAATATAGTATTTTATCAATTATGTATAGGGCTCATAATAACACATTACCTTTAAATATCCAAAGAAATTTTATAAAAAGACAAAGTTATTACAATCTCAAAGGGACAGAGATATTCATCAAACCACAATTCAGAACCAGCTTAAAAGGACGGTCTACCTCAATTCAGGGAATTCGATTGTGGAATGCTCTGGAGAGTGATGTTAAAAATGAAAAATCAATGTATACATTTAAGAAAAAGGTCAAAAAGGACTTGCTCAAAAACTATATATGATGTAATCTTGCGTGTTTGTGTATTACAATTATGTTGTACTTATGATGTACGGTACGTTTGTGTATTACAGTTAGAAAAATTAAGTAGAGTTATTCATTTTATGAAGCAGTTTGTGTATTACAGTTAGAAAAATTAAGTAGAATTATTCATTTTTGTGATGAATTTGTGTATTACAATTAGGAAAATTAAGTAGAATTATTCATTTTGTGAACATCTTGATGTTGTGCCATCTTTTAGTTTGTGTATTTCAATTAGAAAAATTAAGTAGAATTAAGTAGAATTATTCATTTTATGATCTAGTTTGTGTATTACAGTTAGGAAAATTAATTTAAAAAAAATAGGAAAATTAAATAAAATTATATAAAAAAAAAAAAAATTAGAATTAGAAAATTAATTAGAATTATGGGTGATGTAGTTTGTGTATTACAGTTAGAAATATTAAGTAGAATTATTCATTTTGTGACCTAGTTTATGTATTACAGTTAGGAAAATTAAGTAGAATTATTCATTTTGTGATGTAGTTTGTGTATTACAGTTAGGAAAATAGGTAGAACTATTCATTCTGTGATGTTGCTTGAAAGTTATCATTGGTTGAACAAACTGTGAAATAGGGGCAGATATAATAAGATTTCATCTTCTTTCTGCTCCCTTCATTTTATCCTACTTGTAATCTTGTATCTGATGAAACTGTCTTGTATTGTTCTTTTAAAATGAATGAATAAACATCAAATCAAATCAAATCAAATCAAAAGTCTGACGTGCATATGCTGCATTCACTCGTGGCACAAAATAAGTGTTCAGCGTAGCCACTGCAGCCTCATAATCCGTAACCTCGCCTCCTTGCGGTAATGTGGAAAAAATGTCCTGCACGTCTTGTCCGGCCAAGTGCAGTAACAGCGCACGCCTCCGCTGTTTAATGGCGTCTGTGGCATCATCAGTCAGAATAAGTCCTTTACCGTCTGCATACAGCTCAAATGATGTCAGCCACCGTGTCCATCTTGGTCCAAGGGTCGCTGGATCCGCGTAGCAAGCGAACGGTTGAATACTTGACTTTTCCATGTTAGCTTGAACTTTCTTTTAGCTAACCTCGTGTTGCCGTTGACGTCTTCAGCGTGACACCGTCTTTTCCTATCCTCGTGAATCCGTTGTCATCTTCAGCGTGACATTGTTATTCCTCGTCGCCATTGTTGTATATCCACCTTATTACTGAATTAGGCAGGATATTCTGAATTGAATCATCAGACGAAGTGGTATCGTTTCATTCACTTTATTGAACCATCTTCATCCACCACCTGTCACCGCTCTTTCAGAACAAACTCTCCAACCCCGCCCACACACACGTCATCACGTAAGCTCCGTCAACATCCCAATACATGACACTTCCTACCTGAGGTTTCCTCTTCTACACAGAATGTAGTCGACGTGCATACTCCTTCCTCCATAGGTCACCCTATGTTCTTCCCGCTTTTAGAAACTTGACTACAGCCATTTCCATTCTCCTGGAGGAATCCACCATGTCCTTTTTTTTTACCTTGACACCAAACCTACATCATTTCCTCATCCCCTCTGTTTGCTTTACCAATATGCCCGTTCACGTCTGCTCCGATCACTACACATGAGTCTAATAGCCTCAGAGTAGAAGCTGCTCTTAGTGGTTTTACATTTAATGCTTCTCAACCTCCTGCCTGAGGGGAGTGGGGCAAACAGTATGTGTGCTGGGTGAGTGGGGTCTTTCATGATGCAGGTGGCCCTCTTCCTGCATCTGGAGGTGTAGATGTCTGTGATGGTGAGGAGACTGACTCCAACATCTTCTGTGCATCCTTCACCACTCTCTGCAGAGCTTTTCTTTCTGCAGCTGTGCAGCCTCCATGCCACACGTTGATGCTGGAGCACAGGATGCTCTCCACTGCACACCTGTAGAAGGAGGTGAGGACTGAGCTTCCCAGACCAGCTCGTCTCAGCTGCCTGAGGAAGTACAGTCTCTGATCAGGCTGGTGGTGTCGCTGCCCCAGCTGAGGTTGTCATTCAGTGGTCTCCAGGTGCTGGAGACCACTTCCATCACAGATCCTCCTATGTTCAGGGTGGGGTAGGTGTGTTTGTTCCTTCTGAAGTCCACAACCATCTCCTTCGTTTTCTTCACATTGATGTGAAGGTTGTTCTTCCCGCACCAGCTCTCCAGATGTTACACCTCCTGCCTGTAGCTGGACTCATCATAGTTTGTGATGCATCCAATCACCACTGTATCATCTGCAAACTGTACAATATAACAGCCTGGATGGGTAGGTGCACAGTCATATGTGAGCAGAGTGAACAGGAGAAGGCTCAACACACAGCCCTGAGGGGAGCCAGTGCTGAGGGTTATGGTGGGGGAGGAGTTGTGGATCCTCACAGACTGCGGTCTGTTTGTTAATGTTTGATGTCACTTCATCAAGCTCCTTCCTAAATGTATCATTCTTCTCCACATCACATCCAACTTGTGGAGAATAACCACTGACAACATTTGCCAAGATGTCACAGTCAAGGCCTGTTTTTATCAGTTACGTCTTTGATACATCGTTCTGATTTGGAAAAGGCCATTCATGCTTTTATCACCTCAAGGCTAGACTACTGCAATTCCCTATGTGCAGGAATCTCCCAGTCCTCCATTAGACTCCTTCAATTGGTCCAAAATGCTGCAGTTCGACTTTTAACCACCACCTCCAGACGTGAACACATTATCCCTGTTTTATTTTCTCTCTACTGGCTTCCAATCGATTTTAGAATTAAATTTTAAATTTTAGTATTCAGAGTCAGAGAGTCTTTATTGTCATTTGCACTGCATGTAGTACATGTGATGAAATGAGATTATGTACACAGGGTCCCAGTTACATCCAACAACAAAATGTAAGAGAAAAACAGTAATAACATCTAGGATTAACTAAGAAAAAAAACATCAACTAGTAATACACTAAGCCCTAATGTAATAGAAAAACATCATTATAAACAGCAGCACGAACACGAGTCTGTATGAGCAGATGGTCACAGATGAACACAGCAACAAGAAAACAGATCAGCATCAGCATGATGTGATATTTTGCAGTGATTATTCTTATTATTTATTTATTCATGAGTCTAACAGCCTCAGGGTAGAAGCTGTTCCTCAGTCTAGTGGTTCTACATTTGATGCTCCTCAACCTCCGTCCTGAGGGGAGTGGGGCAAAGAGTGAGTGTGCTGGGTGAGTGAGGTCTTTCATGATGCAGGTGGCTCTTTTCCTGCATCTGGAGGTGTAAATGTCTGTGATGGTGGGGAGACTGACTCCAACAGACTTCTGTGCAGCCTTCACCACTCTCTGTAGAGCTTTCCTCTCTGCAACTGTGCAGCCTCCATGCCACACATTGATGCTGGAGCACAGGATGCTCTCCACTGCACACCTGTAGAAGGAGGTGAGGACTGGGCTGCTCAGACCAGCTCGTCTCAGCCGTCTGAGGAAGTAGAGTCTCTGATGACCTTTCTTGATCAGGCTGGTGGTGTTGTTGCTCCAGCTGAGGTTATCATTCAAGTGTACACCCAAGTATTTGTAGCTGGAGACCACTTCCACTGCAGACCCACCTATGTTCAGTGGGGTGTGGGTGTGTTTGTTCCTTCTGAAGTCCACAATCATCTCCTTTGTCTTCTTCACATTCATGTGAAGATTATTCTCTTTGCACCAGCTCTCCAGGTGTTCCACCTCCTGTCTGTAGCTGGACTCATCATTGTTTGTGATGCATCCCACCACCGCTGTATCATCTGCAAACTTAACAATATGACAGCCTGGATGTGTGGCTGTACAATCATATGTGAGCAGAGTGAACAGAAGAGGGCTCAGCACACATCCTTGAGGAGAGCCAGTGCTGAGGGTTATGGTGGAGGAGGAGAAGTTGTGGATCTTCACGGACTGTGGTCTGTTTGTTAAGAAGTCTAAGACCCAGTTACAAATGGAGGGGCTTAGTCCAAGTGTGGATAGTTTGTCTATCAGAGTTTGGGGGATCATGGTGTTGAAGGCAGATGTGAAGTCCACAAAGAGCATACGCACGTATGAGTCCTTCTGATCCAGGTGGGTGAGAGCAGTGTGGACCACAGAGGAGATGGCGTCCTCTGTTGATCGGTTCTCGCGGTATGCATACTGATGAGGGTCCTCGTTGATGTTGACGGTTGTCTTGATGTGGGACATGACCAGTTTCTCAAAACATTTTGCGACTATCGGGGTGAGGGCCACCGGCCGATAGTCATTCAGACCAGTCACTGTGGAGCTCTTTGGAACTGGGATGATGGTGGCGGTCTTCAGGCAGGTGGGAACTGACTCCAGTGCAAGTGAGGTGGTGAAGATGTCAGCCAGCACCTCACAGAGCTGGTCCACACATTCCTTCAGAACTTTCCCCGGAATGTTGTCCGGTCCGGTTGCTTTATGAGGGTTGGTCCTTCTGAGACTGCCTCTCACTTCTGTTGCGGTCACTCTGAGATGCTCTTCATCTGGTGGTGGGGTGAGTCTGGTGCTGGCTGGTCTGTTTGGATCTTCAAAACGTGCATAAAACTTATTGAGGGCATCAGGCAGAGATGGGTCTTTGGGGCATTGTTTGCTCTTACCCTTGTAATCTGTTATGCATTTGATGCCCTTCCACATGCTCCGTGGTCTTGTGAGGTGAACTGACCCTCGATTCTCTGTGCATATGTGGCCTTGGCCTTCTTAATGCCAGCAACCAGCTCTTTCCTGCTCTTTCTCAGCTCCTCTGTGTCTCCAGACTTGAAAGCAGTGTTCCTGGCTGTCAGCAGGGTGCGGACCTCTTTATTTAACCAGGGTTTTGTGTTGGGGTAAAATTTAACATATTTTTTTATGGATACGTTTTCATAGCATGTGCTAATATAACCCAACACTAATGAAGCATATAGGTCTAGGTTCACTGAGTTTCCATCAGCTGCTGCCTCCCTGAAAACAGACCAGTTTGTATTTTCAAAACAGTCTCTTAGCATGGGGGTGCTATCTTGGAGCCAAACTTTTATCTCTCTTTGTTCTGGTTTAGAGCGTCTGAGTGGAGGAAGCTGTGTTGGGACCAAGAGCAAAGAGGAGTGGTCAGAAGCTCCGGGCGGTGGGCGTGGCTTCGCCGTGTACGTCCCCTTCACATTCGTGTAGACTTGGTCAAGCGTTTTATTTCCTCTTGTTGCTGTGGAAACGTGTTGATTGAAGGTTGGGAGGGAAGAGCGCCTCTGGATATTTACACTGCAGCGAGCTGAGTAAGTCATGAATTTCTCCCAGGGCGACATTAGCATTAGCATCAGGGGCTATGTAAATAACAGTGATAAGGATCACTGAGAACTCACGGGGAAGGTAGTGGGGTCTACACCTTATTGTGATAAGCTCCACAGCAGCTGAGCAGAGGCTTTTAATAACAGCACAGTTTGAGCACCAATCTTTGTGCACGTAAACACAAACCCCACCGCCTCGTGTTTTTCCCGTAGTCTCTGTGCACCGGTCCGTTCTGAAAAAGAGTCTGTCATCCAGCTCATATACAGAGTCCGGTGTATCCTTACAAATCCACATTTCCGTGAGGCAGAGCACAGAGCACCTCTTCATTTCCTCCGATGCTGGTACTCTCAGACGAAGCAGATCCATTTTGTTTTCCAGCGAGCGTACGTTAGACAGAAAAAGAGCCGGCATCGGGGGTCTCCCGGTTTTAGCATCTGCCTTTAGTCTTGCCATAATTCCTGCTCGGCAGCCCCGCTTCTGACCTCGGGAGCACGCTTCCTTTTCTTTCCCATGGAGTGTGAACGGGAGCGCATCTGCTTCCAGAAAGATGCCCTTAAAAGCCCCCTTCTGCCGAGCTCTGACTTGAGTTTGTTGCTGATATCAGCTGTGCCCTATGGTAAATCTGCTCCGATTCTTAACAGTTCAGTTCGGCTATAATTCACCCGCAAAAAACGCGCAGAGTCAGGTACAAAAACACTATTAAAATTACTAAAAGCTAGGGATGAACCAGGAGCCCGTGAAGCTGCAGCCGGTTTGAGCGCAGCCATCTTGCCATTCACTTTTTATTCACTTTTAAAGCTGTCAATGGTCTTGCCCCACTATATCTGACTCATCTTGTAGCTGTCCGTGAATATAGGAGAACACTGAGATCATCTAATACATTTCTCCTGTCCGTCCCAAAGACCAACTATAAACGATGGGGTGACCGGATCTTTTCTGTCGTTGCACCCAGACTCTGGAACCAGCTACCTCTGGACTTGCGTTCCATCACTGATATGGAGTTTTTTTAAATCTAATCTTAAAACCTTTTTATTCAGGCAGGCTTTTAATACCTAGTATTTCTTTGGCAATCTTGCTATGTTTTAACTGTTTGTTTTTAATTTTTAACTGTCTGTCTTTTATTCTTAATTTTTTGTTTTTAACTTCTGTATTGTGCAACACTTTGTGCATCTTTCGGCTGCTGGAAAGGGCTCTATAAATAAAGTTTGATTGATTGATTGAAGATAGCTGTGCACAGCCAAGCGGCAGCTTCACAGGCTCCCGGTGAACTCTTATCTTTTTTTGTTCCTGTTGCTTTTGTTTTAACTTTTTTTTGCACCTACAATGCACATCCACGGTATGGGTATGATCGTGAAACACTTGTGGAATTTTCTGTGTTGCTGCGTTGCCATCATGCTATCCTGCTATCATGGTTCAGTCCTTCCAGCTACAGGCTCAGGCCTGGTTGCTGTCTCCATGATCCTCCATCTGCCTGCACGGACAGAACTCTATGGACCCGTTCGGTCCCGCAGGGAAAACTTGGATGTTCTCCGTCTGCCGGACTCGGTTCTGGAGTCTGCAGCTGTTGTGGTCATTGTTACCATCAAGCTGCTGACAGGACCTTCTAACTAAACCTCCTAATGCTGCTAACAAGGTCCTCCATACCTGCACGGACCGAACTCTACGGACCCACTTGGTTTCGTGGGGGAAGTTTGGATGTTCTTTGTCTGCCAGACCTGGCTCTGGAGGGTAGTCTGGGAGGGCAGCTGCTGGAGTCCTTCTTCAAGCTGCTGACGGGACCTGCTAACAAGACCTGCTGATGCTGCTAACAAGACCAAGCCACAAACCAACTCATACCACTAACAGTACTAGGTGCCAACAGAACTATGTTGCTAAGAGAACCTCACTGTCATCAGAACCACTCTGCCAGTAGGACCATGCTGCTGTAGATTTATTTATTTTTCACTTTTGGCACCTTGTTTCTGTATTCTTGTTGCATGCTTTGAATAAATCCCAGTTTATTTTAGTTTTGGGGTTTGTCTCCGAGCCCGACTCCGCTTGCATCAAGCGTGTACATTATAGCCAAACAGAACCTATGAGAATCATGCTGCTGTTGTTCGGTGTATTGTTTTGCACTATTAGTGACTAGCGTATATCTTAGATATTTTAGTATACCATTTAGCGAATATTTTAGTTTATATCTTAGATCCTTATTTCGTTGTTTTTTTACACTTTATATTTTGCTATTGTTGGATGTAACTGGGACCCTGTGTACAGTACACAATTTCCTTCCACCTCATGTACCACATGTGATGCAAATGACAATAAAAAACCTTGACTTGACCTTGATTTATCATCAGACCTTCTACTTCTACCTTCAGACACATCACCCTATCTTACACTCTCTTTACCTCTACTACATTCTTTGCCAGCTCCTCTTTCAGGACCACCCCTACTCCATTTCTCTTTCTATCCACACCATGGTAAAACAGTTTGAACCCTGCTCCAATGCTGCGGGCCTTGCTGCCCTTCCACTTGGTCTCTTGGACACATAAAACATCTACCTTTCTTCTCTGCATCATGTCAGCCAGCTCTCTACCTTTGCCTGTCATTGTCCCCACATTTAGAGTTGCAACCCTCAGTCCTACATTCTTCACTTTCCTCCTCTCAAAGTCAAAGTCAACTTTATTGTCAAAACTGCAATATGTACAGGACATACACAGGATTGAAATTGCAGAGATACACTGGCTTGTGCTCCCTCTGTCTCCTGACACGTTTCCCTCCTCGGGGTCTTCGACTAACAGTAGCACAATTTTCGCCAGCACTCCGTTTGTCAACAGCACCGGTGGCGGTCGTTGTTAACCTGGGCCTCGACCGATCCGGTATGGTTTTGTTGTGATGAACTTGCATTATAGTTTTGGCAAAAAAGTGTTTTATGTCCGATGCCCTTCCTGACACAACCCACATAATTTTGCTGGGCTTGGGATCAGCACAAGAGATACACTGGCTTGTGCTCCCTTGTGGTGCTCCCTTTTGAAACAAACCACGCCTGAAATTATTCTCAATCTAAAACATCCAGCCTGGACTCTCTTTTTCACCTTTTTACCATAATCCCCATTTTTCTGGACAGTCAAACATTAAGTCCTACATCTTTGGAACCTCTGGTCCTAGTACCGGTAGGCTCTCTGCTTCCTCTGCCTCCTTCTGATTTACATACGTAGTCTGTCTTACTACGGCTGACTTTCATTTTTCTACTTACAAGTGCATATCTCCACTTTCCAAGCTATCTTCCACCTGTTCCCTGTTCTCACCAGATCACCGCATCTGTAAACATCATAGTCCACCCAGAGCCTTTAACAGCTTCTCTCTGAATTTATCTTTCTTCCTTCTTCAGCTTCTACCATTTGGTCTTCTTCACAGACTTCACTCATTTCCTTTTCTTCACAACGGTCATTCTACACACAACCATCCAATGTTATCTGGCCACGCTCTCCCCTGCCGCAACCTTACAGTCTCCAATCTCTCTCAGGTTTCTTCTTCTACACAGAATGTAGTTGACATGTGTACTCCTTCCTCCACTCTTATACAGTAGGTCATCTTGCATCCCTCCTGCTTTTAAAAATATGTGTTGACTACAGTCATTTTCTGCCTTATGCCAAAATCCATCACTGTCTGTCCTACATGGTTTCTTTCCTTGACACCACCAAACCTACCCATCACTTCCTCATCCCCATAATTTCCTTCACCAACATGTTCATTCAGGTCTGCTCTGATCTCTCTCCTCCCTGGGAATACTACCTGTATATTTTACTTTGTTCGGATGCTCCCAGAATTTGTCTTTCTCCACTACCTCACATATCCAACTTGTTAGAAATAACCACTGACAACATTCAACATCAGACCTTCTACGTCTACCTTCAGACACTTTACCATATCTGACACTCTCTTCACCCCTAGAAACCACCTGAGCACCATCAAACTGATTGACCCACTATGAGACGGTGCTATTTATAAGACTGAGTTTGTTGTGGCTCCTTGGCCTGATGAGGTCTTTTAGATGAAAGACAAAACCTTTCAACAAAAAGAAACCATCCAGAGGACCTGACTTAACTTTGTTGGATTTTTCTACCTGGATTACTGAGCATGAATCAGCATACATAGTTAGAATCACGTTGGCCATGACTGCATCAAGTACAGTAAGTCGGCGGGGGAGAGGGCAGACTCCAGAAACCATCGCCATCAAACTGGTTGACACATGTGAAGTTATTTATATGACTGAGATTATTGCAGCTCCTCTGACTGAAGTTTTTTGGATGAAAGACGAAACGTTTCAACAAAAAATAAAACTTTCCAGAGGACCTGACTTCACTTTGTTGGACGCCTTTTGCCTCTTTCATCATTTTTATCCCTAGAAGTAAAATTAATAATTTGAATTAAAAAAAAAAACAGACAAGAGACACACTGCATTTGTTTTTGGTTTAATTGGAGAAGAGATATTTGGATAGGTGGCCTGTGTAAGGTACCTTAAAATGTATACAACAAAACCTGACCCATTTATTTCTTTATTTTTATTCATTCAGAATACAAAAATACACATTTCAGTGACTCCAAATCGTAATAAATAGTTTTTCATGCGTTCTAACCATCAAAAGGCACAGAAAACTGTCACTTATAGTAGTCATAAAAACGATCAACTACTTTAACAAAATTATTCAGATAGTAATACAGGTAAGAACTGTAACAATATATTCCAAGTGTGAAAACACAATGCACATCATATCATTAAACCTTAGGCAATAAATATTGTCTCTAGCTACATATACTTTTTAAATATGAAACTTGTGCCATTGTAAACATATTGTAAACAAATGAAACTCTTTTTTTTTCACGCATTACTTAGATAATTATGTCAAAAACAATATTTTATTTTGCTTTTAATAGTCGTTGCATGGGTTTAGTTGGTCTTTATAAACCAGGCAGTTTGCAGCATTATTTACAAACTATTTGAAAAATACTGCATAGGTTAAAAAATGGGGCAAGTTCTTGTTTTTATGGAGAGAATGATGGACAGACAGACTCTGAAGACACACAGATGAACTCAGTTTGGTGCTTGGCGTGATTTAACTCATGTAAGGCAGAAATGATACAGAAACAAGAAAGCACACTATAAAGCAGCGGCTGGCAACATGTGACTTGGGAGCCTCGTGGGGCGATGTACCCCCCTAATTTGCTCTTTCTTCTGACCAAACATGAAATGAACCAGTACATTTTAGAATAGAATGAAATGTCAAAAGGGTTGCAGTTTAAGTACACACATTTGAGCAAAAGGTGCCTGGAATTTCTGCTGACACTAATAAGATGCATATTTTGTGCTGCTTAATTTCCCTCAAAGGATCATTAAAGTATATTTCTTTACTATTCTAGACTTCATTATACAGTAGTCCCTCGCTACTTTGCAGTTCAACTTTCGCGGACTCACTCTTTCGTGGTTTTTCATTTTGCGGTTATCAAAGTAAGATAGAAAGCAAACATTAAAACGTTTTTTTTACAGGACGCATGATTGTCAATTCTAATATTACTCACGATTGGGACAGTACAGGATACTGTACAGTAAAAAGCTAACAAAAAATAAAATACTTCAGACAGGTGTTGCCATTTTGTAGTTTTCTCTCAATAAGCCTACACTGTATCTCTGCTCATAATGACTACATTTCCCAGAAGCCAACAGTGCCCCACTCAGAAGCCCTGTTTCCTTCTGCTGAAATACGTAGAGGGAAAGTTTTGATGTGATCGGAAAAAGTTGACGCTTATTACAGTGACTTGGAGCCCAGCGGTTGCAGAGAACTGCATGGAATCCACTGGGAACCGGACCAGAACTGGAGGTCCAGACCCATCGGCGAATCCAAAAGCTGCTAGCTGACCCACGAGAACCTCCGAGTGGGGACAGTAGGTCTGGCGCTCTCTCCGGAGCCCACCAGGACATTTTTCATTCAGTCTTGGATTCAACAGGACCACCGTCCGATCCCACGCCGGCCACCCAAAGGTCCGTCTCCCCCCAAAAATGGGCTTCGCCGCACAAGGGCTGCAAAGAACCGGACCAGAACTGTCGCAGAACCGAACCCCCAGACTCATCGGTGAACTCAAGAGCCGCTAGTCGACCCATGAGGAACTCCGCGTGGAGACGCACTGACAATAAGTCCAGCGTGCTCTCCGAAGCCCACCGTTACTACGGAGGCCGTGATGGTGTAGAGGCAGGGCAACCGATTCGGGATCCGAAAGTCCCCGGTTCGATCCCCAGTCATTGCACATCTCGTGGTGTCTCTGAGCAAGACACTCTATCTCCAAATTGCTCCCTGGGCGCTTTCAATAGCTGCCCACTGCTCCACCTGGGGGAGGATGTGTTACATGCAGAGAGCCAATTTCACCATTGTATGGGAACATACAATGGTGACAATACATAACACATTAGTATTATTACTACAACAAGCCAGAGAGCCGACCAGAACCGGCAGGGTAGGTTCGCCAAAACAGAACCAAGTCAGACAGGAACTGAGCTGCTGTTCTGCACAACTAGTGAATAAAGTAGCTACATATAAGTACGAGTGAGTTCCGTTCCTACGACTATCTCGTAAGACCAAAATATCGTACGTCGGAACACGAAACACGTGTTCGCGTAAGTCCGGATTGTCGGTCGTAAGTCGGAAAATTTATGCTAGCGCTACTACGAACACTCGTTTTTCAACACAAACGTTCATACTAGTTCATAAACATGCTCAGAAACTTGTTTCCAAACGGTTAGCTAACACACTTTCAGCTAAAAACACATAAAAGTGCTGTATTTTCTGTATGTTCTTTACAAATTTACTGTTCGTTAGTGAGCTCGTAAGTCCGGAACCTCGTAAGTAAGAGTGCTCGTAAGTCGGGGACTACCTGTATGTTGTTAAAATAGGTTTAAGAGTTTAGAACATTGATTGTGGACTTCATCACCGCAGGGTAGGTCTGCAGAGACGGAAACGAGTCGGACCCAAACTGAGGGAAACCAGGCTGCTGCTGTTCTGCAGAGCTGGTAAGTCAAATTTAGTATCTACATACACAGTACTGTACGTATGCTGTTAAAATTGTGTTGTTTTAAGAGTTTAGAACATTGTAAGAGTGTTGGAAGGTTTTCTAAAGCCTTAAAATATATATAAATATTAAAATAAATATAACGTCCCCACTTCATGGATTTTCACTTATTGCAGCGGGGTCCAGAGCGTAACTTCCACAATAAACGAGGGACTACTGTACTGTACTGTAAATACTCTGCACACGCAGCTTTACATCAAAACTGTACCATGAATGAACTAAAAATGGATTGAATTTTTTATGTAAATGTGTTTAAAGGACAGTGATTAGTTGAACTAATAATGAGTTTGTTATTTATTTTGTTTAAACAAATTTCTGACCTTGAGCGCTATTGCTCTCTAAATTCTTTAGAAAATCACTTCGATCAGTAGTTTTCAACCTACTGTGAAAGCAGGAAAGTGGTTTAGTGCATTGCGTAGCAAATACTAAATTTGAAGGCATCAAAATATGACTTAAAAATAATGGGAAATTATTCTAACAAAGTGAAAAACAGAAATAAAAACTTGCTTCTAATAAAAGTCTGTTGCCATAAAGTTATTTAGTAAATACTGTGGCCTTTTATTTAAGAACAATTAGATATTAAATAATCCAGTTTTTAATGTTAACTTCCTTTACTTTTGTTTACTTGATTAGGATGAAGCAATGCTTTCTATACTTCTATTTTTCTAATTTATTTTCTTCACATAAGAAATTTTAAAATGAGTCAACATGGTTCTATGAAAAATGATTTTCATGTGCAGAGCTATTCTTTTCTTTGCCTTTACACATAAACAAATAAAATATGTCAACATAAAATGTAGCATTTTGTGGCATTATACAGTTTTTATTTAGTAGGAAAGATTATAACGATGTCTCTTTCAGTAGTAAAGGTCAAAGACACCTGTGTTAACAAAACATTTTAACAATTAATCCATGAGCATTTTATTTCATCCTGTAATTCAGTCTGAGTATTTTTTAGATTTAAAGAAGCTTGACTAAATATTACACTATTAAACAGAGAAATGTAATCAAACAGAAACTGTTCTTTTAATTGAGTCAACTCTACACCTGTTTGGGTTATATATGAGAAGAAACGGTACACACATCTAACAAAACCTGATTTTGGTTTGGTTTTATATTTTAATGTTTTAACTTCTGACTGGAAAGTGATAAACTATAATGAACTGAACTGACTGAACCCAAACTGTGAGCTCAAACTGACCAATGGAAGATGTTGGATCCCCCTCTTGTGGGAATATGAGGAAGAGCACGTTAATGTGAATTTGTCCCATGTGCATTTGACTTATATCTGCAGTTTAAATGCAAAAAAGTTGGATCAAGTTGAGAAAAAACTGCAAATCTCACTTTTGTATTTACAGACAGTATGAACACAAGACATTTCATGTTTTGTCTCTTCACCTTTCTGCATAATATTAATGTACATTTAGTATTTCATACCAGCAACATTAGGTACTTTATTATCAATACTTTATTAAAATACAGTGTCTGCATGTAACTGTAATCATAATTTTGCGTAAATGCTGCACCAACGCAAGACAGAATCTCTGACAATGTGAAAGAATCATTTAACTTTTTAAAACAATAATTTAAAAAATGGGAAGAGATTTCTTTGTTTGCTCTTTGTGATGTGTTATGATATTAAAGGATCCAGCTCTGGACCTGTAATTACTTTTAATCCGTCGGGTCGGGTGGGGTTCGGAAATGACGGTTACGGGCTGGGGCCGGGTCGGATTGGATTTTTTGGTCCCGAGTGCAACTTTAACGAAAGCCCAGTGTGGTAATGGGATACATGATATATTGGATCTATTGGACAAAGTTGTAAAGGTTTTTG
This sequence comes from Garcialebias charrua, assembly GCA_038048925.1. Lineage (NCBI taxonomy): Eukaryota > Metazoa > Chordata > Actinopteri > Cyprinodontiformes > Rivulidae > Garcialebias > Garcialebias charrua. The sequence continues at coordinate 14,768 of JBBPBX010021862.1, forward strand.
GATGAAATATAGGAAGATATGCGGAGGGTTCGTTTTATAGAAGAGAATACCGGTATAGAGTTTTGGGAAAAATGGAGGCAAATGATATACTGTGGCGACGACCCCTAAAGAGCAAAGCCAAAAACAAACAAAAAAAGGAAATTAATAAATAAACTAAACAAAGTGTGTAAATATTACCTGCAGTTAATTTTTCATTTCATACTGTATCAAGTATTTTTGAAAGGGATGTACTTATAATATTAAAATTGTCATAATAATAATAATAATTTAATATTAATCTGTGAAAACCTGCAAAGTTTTTATCAACAAGATGTAAAAACGATGCTGTCAAATTACTTTCTGATGAAAGGTGTACAGCAGACGATGTGACAAACAATGATATGCTAGTGTTGTAATGAATAAAAACAGCAATACACAGAAATGCAACAGTCATGTCTGCCTAAACCCATTCATCCTAATTTAGTGGCTTATCTTGGAAGCACGTCGGAGCAAATTTACAAACAAGCGAGCCACTGGAAGAAATGTGGAGACTGTAAGAAAAAAGTAATGAGTCAGTACAGTTTAAAATCCTTGAAATATGAGGAGGTCTCCAAGAATACAAAAAATATAACACTCATTTAAAGTTTCTCTTCCTTACAGAGAAACATCAAGTCGAAAAGCTTTGTAGAGAAAAACACAAGCTGAGATATTGCACCATCATTAAAAATACAACAGTATTATCATTTACAAGAGATTAGATCAAAACCAACAGCACACAACTCTTATGGTGTAATAAACAGAACCCAATAGATGAGCTGTTAACAACACATGCCATGTAAGCAAACTACAAATGCATTACATCACGACACTTTCACTGTTTGCATACACTCGTAGAATGTATGTGGGGTGCACATGTATGTACATACTTAGTATCATTTATACAAATATACCCTGCAACCTGTGACCAGTCTTAAAGAAACTAAAAGTCAAAAGTTGTGTTCTACCAACATGTAAATTAAGAAAAAAAAGCACATTAACAATGCACTACAGGTTGAAAATCAACAGCTTCACTATATATTTATAGCTCATATGGCTAACTGTGTTAAATACGTTGTTAAATTGTCAAAAGGTACAAAATTGAGGTGAACTGTTTGTTCTATATTTTGATGCTTGCAAAAATGCAAGAAGTGAAAATTGTTTTTAGGTTTTACTTAAAAAGTCATTCTACATTATATTTGGCGGGCACCTGGCCAACAGCTCTGTCTAAAACTAAGATTTGTCTCAACCTAAATCAAAGTAAACCCTAAGAGCCTACTGGTCTGTTCAAAAGGGTCTGAGCTAAGCCATCAAATTATTAGTTTTCCTCAAACTTTAACTTTGGTATCTACCGTCTCTTCAAAAAGTCTTCACATCGCCTGAACTTTTCCAGATTTTGTCACATAACAACCACAGAGTTGAAAGTACTTTACTGGGACTTTATGTGACAGACCAGCACAAAGTAATGCATAAGTGTGCAGTGGAAAATATACACAGTAGTCTCTCGTTAATCGCGGGGATCCGTACCCTGAAGACCCAATTGGCCAGTTCCTTAAATATATATATATACAGGTATTCCCCGATTTACGAGCGAGATCCGTCACAAGGGGGCGCTCGTAAACCGGAAATCTCGTAATTTGGAACGGCCGCCATTTCTCTCGTAAACCCGGAAGTCCGCTCGTAAATTTCGCCAGCGCACCTAAAAACACTCTATTTTCATCTAAAAACTACTTTTGAGTGCATAAAAATGATCGGAAACGTGTGTTTATATGCTTAACTTGCTAACTGTAGTGAAAAAACACATGAAAACTCAGTATTTTTTTCGTTTTTTCCAAAAATTCGCAACCCGGAAGTCCGTTCGTAAATTTCGCCAGCGCACCTAAAAGCACTCTATTTTCATCTAAAAACTACTTTTGAGTGCATAAAAATGATCGGAAACGTGTGTTTATATGCTTAACTTGCTAACTGTAGTGAAAAAACACATGAAAACTCAGTATTTTTTTCGTTTTTTCCAAAAATTCGAACCCGGAAGTCCGCTCGTAAATTTCGCCAGCGCACCTAAAAACACTCTATTTTCATCTAAAAACTACTTTTGAGTGCATAAAAATGATCGGAAACGTGTGTTTATATGCTTAACTTGCTAACTGTAGTGAAAAAACACATGAAAACTCAGTATTTTTTTCGTTTTTTCCAAAAATTCGCAGCTCGTAAGTCTGGAACCTCGCAGATCAGAGCGCTCGTAATTCGGGGACTACCTGTATATA
>JBBPBX010021862.1:21073-41963 GCA_038048925.1 Garcialebias charrua
TATATATATATATATATATATATATATATATATATATATATATATATATATATATATATATATGCAGCACGGTGGCACAACTGGTAGAGCTGCTGCCTCTCAGCGAGCAGGTCCCCGGTTCAAATCCCGGTCCGGGGGCCTTTCTGGGTGGAGTTTGCATGTTCTCTCCGTGCATGCGTGGGTTTTCTCCGGGTGCTCCGGTTTCCTCCCACAGTCCAAAAACATGCATGTTAGGCTGATTGGTAACTCTAAATTGACCCTGGGTGTGAGTGAGACAGGTCCCTCTTGTAAATGAGTCCCCGTGGCTCAACGAGGCTAGCCTGTATAAATAAAGGTTGAATGAATGAATGAAAAAAAATATATATATATATATATATATATATATATATATATATATATATATATATATATATATATATATATAAACTACTAATTATACTACTATTCATACTTCAGGGAAATGATCCCGTGTTAAACGAGGGACTACTAAACCAGGTCAAAATACTGTCTTTAACAGGAGACGCTGCTCCTGAACCACCTGAAATGTATCAGTTGTAGGTCAGACTTCTCCTGTGGGACTTAATGACACCATCATGAAACAAGACTCCTGGACTGGTTGTTAGACAGATAAAGAATAAACTCCTCTCACATGGCCTGGTTGGTTATATCAGGTGACCAACTGCACGACAACTCGGCTTCCAAGACTGTTTCATTCTGTTCTGTCTTCTAGGTCTTAAAAAAAAGATACCAATATCGTTTTTATTCAGACACTAACAAAATGTGCAACAGCAGGATAGAAGACATTTTTAAAACACTAAAGCATGTAAATCAAGAATTATATTAAACATGTATGTGACCTTAGTTTGCAACGTTCACACATTGAAATAACTTTCAGGTGTCCCTCTGCAAATGTTTTATCTTTCTGACATGTAGTGTTCTTCCTGGGATTATTTAATGTTAAGTTTAGAAATGTTCCAACAGGCTGCAAAAAAATACAGGACGTAGTTGCCTTTAACACACAGCACAAGCAGATACAAACAAGTAAATTAATTCATGAGTCCTATTTTTGGGGAGCAGCATGGCGGCTCAGTTGATAGAGCTCCATCTCTTAGCGAGCAGGTCGCCCTGGTTCAAATCCGGGCTGGGGGCCAGGGCGTGATCCGAACTGGATCCTGCCGGAACAGGATTCGGGAACTCTCTTATTTTGACAGGGTGCATTCTGGTAACTGTTTGCTTGGTAACACTCAGGCCTAATAATAATAAATTTATGAAAAAAATGTGACTGCCTTGAATAAATAAAACACATATTGGATATGCAATCTAAAAATAATTACACTAGCACTATTTTTAAACATAACAAGTTTCCCAATATCACATCAGATCTGTCCCTTCACATTTTTGCTTCTACTCTTAAAAAAAAAAATTTGCCCCTAAAAGTTAGAGGTCATGGGCAATTTTATAAAAAAAATACAAATATAATTAAACATTTTGCACTACGCATAAGTTCCTGCGCTTTAGTGAACAATCTGATGTGTGAATCTCTGCAGGAGTTCTCTGAACTTTCACTGGACTGCAACAAAGAGACGATGATCTCGCCTCAAAAAGTTATTTGTCAGCAGAGTATTTGAAGTGATGTCGGAGCGACCAGGACGCTGTTCTGAACTGAGCAGGAGGATGGAGAGCAACTCTTTTCTAAACCAGTGACAAAACCTTAAATGTTAAGACAGTTTTTTCTGTGTGGCCAAAAACGTAGAGCAGTGCTTGTTGTCCCCCGGTGCAGAGCAGAGAGGAGGATGAGAAGGTGCACCTGAGATACTGTGAGATACTGTATACTAAACAACTAGTATGGTAAGAAATTAATTAACACACTTATAAATCACAGATAAACTTTTTAAAAGTTAATTATAAATATGAACTGGCTTCAGTGGTGATTTTAGCTTCTTTTTGGTGGTGCTCAAGCAAGCACCTCTAAATTTTAACTCAGCACCTCTGAAAAATAAAGAAACCATCATTAGGACTGTGTAAGGCAACAGTTCTCAAACCTTAGAGTCACCAAAATATGGAATAAATATTGAATAGATGACGACAGTCAAACGAGACAGTAAAATCTGATTTTTTTTCATTCATTCATTCAACCTTTATTTATACAGGCTAGCCTCGTTGAGTCACGGGGACTCATTTACAAGAGGGACCTGTCTCACTCACACCAAACAACCATCCACTCTCACACTCACACCTAGGGTCAATTTAGAGTCACCAATCAGCCTAACAAGCATGTTTTTTGGTCTGTGGGAGGAAACCGGAGTACCCGGAGGAAACCCACGCATGCACGGGGAGAACATGCAAACTCCACCCAGAAAGGCCCCGGACCGGGATTTGAACCGGCAACCTTCTCGCTGAGAGGCAGCAGCTCTACCAGTTGTGCCACCGCGCTGCCCGGTCATAACCCAGATTTCTTTTGCACGTGTCGCACCACCTGCCAATCAGTCCAGTAGACACGTCAGCAACTGACCAATCAGCGACCTCAATTTGTCCCAAAGTGAACGCCCTTTACTGCAGAGCTGCAGCGGTGTTGCATTACGAATGCTTTGCAGTCAGAGATTTCAATAATAATTCACTTTAAATCATTTGTTTCATGTTAATCTACTGTAATAAACCTTTGTAAAAATACATCAGAATGCAGAAAATGGCATCTACTTTATTCAAAATTGTCTGAGGGAGGACCCACAGACCCCCCCCCCCACACACACACACACACACACTATTTGTGTTCTGACATCATTTGGTTTACAAATTTAGCCCTGCTGGGGGGCTTTCTTGGTGGAGTTTGAATGTTCTCTCTGTGCATGTGTGGATTTTCTCCAGGTACTCCAGTTTCCTCCCACAGACCTAAAAACATGCATGCTAGACTAAATGGTAACTCTAAAAATTCCCTAGGTGAGATAGAGAGTGAATGTTTGTCTCTATGTGTCCCTGTGATGGACTGGAGACCTGGTGTACAGTACCTCGCCTCTCGCACAGTGATGGCTGGATATGGGCACCAGTGACCCCCCACAATCCAAAAAGGAAGAAGCAGGTAAAGATAATGGATGGATGTATATTTACACATTTGACTTGCTATTGTGTACACATTTTTCTTTGGAACCATTTCTTACTTCCGGCACTGGACGAGGCAGCAGCTTTTTCTTTTCGCTCCTTCCCTACCCGACCCCCTCCCCCCCTGCGCAGCTTCTTGTCTTGTCTGCAGCTCCTCAGGAAAGCACCTCGAACGCGAGATGGATTGGGTTGTATGGGCAATCAATTCTATTGACAAGATCTTTTTCTACAAAATTGCAAGGCACGGGGGAGCCGGCCCATCCCCCGCAGACTGACCGAGAGGATACGTCATGGATTCCTGGAGCGGAGAAATGGTGACGCGTCTCTCTCTGTGCTCTGTGGAGGAGGTGAAGAATTTGGATAAATTGGATATGATGGCAGACGCTTTGCTTTTTGGCGTTTGTGAAGCACTGTCCATCCATCCATCCATTTTCTTCCGCTTATCCGGGGTCGGGTCGCGGGGGTAGCAGCCTAAGTAGGGAGGCCCAGACTTCCCTCTCCCCAGCCACTTGGAGCAGCTCCTCTGGGGGAATCCCAAGGCGTTCCCAGGCCAGCCGAGAAACATAGTCCCTCCAGCGTGTCCTGGGTCTTCCTCTGGGTCTCCTCCCGGTGGGACATGCCCGGAACACCTCACCAGGGAGGCGTCCAGGAGGCATCCTAACCAGATGCCCGAGCCACCTCAACTGGCTCCTCTCGATGTGGAGAAGCAGCGGCTCTACTCCGAGTCCCTCCCGGATGACTGAGCTTCTCACCCTATCTCTAAGGGAGAGTCCAGACACCCTGCGGAGAAAACTCATTTCAGCCGCTTGTATCCGAGATCTCGTTCTTTCGGTCATAACCCAAAGCTCATGACCATAGATGAGGGTGGGAACGTAGATCGATCGGTAAATTGAGAGCTTTGCCTTTTGACTCAGCTCTCTCTTCACCACGACAGACCGGTACAGCGCCCGCTTCACTGCGGACGCTGCACCTATCCGCCTATCGATCTCACGCTCCAGTTTTCCCTCATTCGTGAACAAGACCCCGAGATACTTAAACTCCTCCACTTGGGGCAGGACCTCCTCCCCGACCTGGAGAAGGCATGCTACCCTTTTCCGGCTCAAGACCATGGCCTCGGATTTGGAGGAACTGATCCTCATCCCGGCCGCATCACATTCAGCTGCAAACCGCTCCAGCGAAAGCTGTAGATCACGAACTGATGAAGCCAATAGGACCACATCATCTGCAAAAAACAGAGAAGAGATTCTAAGGCCACCAAAACGGATCCTCTCAACACCTTGGCTGCGCCTAGAAATTCTGTCCATAAAAGTTATGAACAAGTGAAGTGAAGCACTGGCCTATCGAAAATGAGGGAGACTTCAGCAAGACTTAATGCCATGTCGGAGCACCCTTGTCAAGTGTAAGTTTGATCTGCGCTGTGACCTCCATAAATCAGCTGTTTACGAGCTAATCCGGAAGGTGGACACAATCTCTGAGGGTCGCAGACCACCCGCACGGCTTGGGACTCTGGACGCTGTAACTGGTCAACATCTGAGGGGTCATAGCTTGGATCGGTGAAAAAGTCCCGAATTGGATCATATTTGGATCAGAGTTGCCCAGCAGGACTCAAGGCTGCAGAAATTACACTGTGTGCCTGAAGTGAAAAATATTTATGTTATTCCTATCTGACTTCCCTAAACAGCCTTGGAAAGGCTGGATATCAAATTTCTCCTGAGACGTGTTTACTGAGGACAACAGCTGCTAACTAACTATCGCTACCCCCCCCCCCGGAGAACTTTTCTGTGAGCGTTATCGGAGGCCGGCTGGTTACATCTGCAGAACTGTTGCTATCTGGAAATGGCTCATGGACAGAAATCTCACTGCCTCAACCTCAAAATGCATAAATGTGATTTGTCATAACTGTTGCTTGCTGGTAGAGTTTTTTGATGTATCATATAGTGTCCTGTAAGACAAAATGTGATAGATATTTTTTGTAATACCACTGATTAACCTCATGTTACCTTCCTTTTTTCCATATCTAAGATTGTGGCGGCGCGGTTTAATTACTGCCGCGGCTGCGCGCACTCGCCCCCATCTCAAGGACGGATGTGCGTTAATTGCGATGTTTTTGTGCCCCGGTGCAATGACGATGCCAATAAAGATATATTCTATTCTTCTATTCTATAAGAAACTAATCCTGTTTGATGGGACAGAAACATGAATTTTTCATGATTCGGTCCTGAACAGCAAAGAGATGACCAGCTTACAGGTTATAGTATACTTTTGGTGGGCACCTGCTCACTTGCACACACTACATAGTTCAATACATAGTAGAGTACTGTATTGCTTTCACTTGAAATAGACCTTAAATATGTTGACAGTTGAATACCATATTTTTACTTTAAATGAGGCCATTGAAAATTATGAGTGCTTTTCCAGTCAGTGCCAGCTCTAATATCTTATTTAATTTGTTTAGATTGTACTATTTTCAACTATATTCTGTCATTTGAGAGATATTTTGATGGAATATCAGTTGTACTCAAACAGGGATTTTTATTTTTTTCTTGCAAGACTTCATGAAGCAGACATTTTTCTGGCTTACTACGCTTGGACTCACTCTCCACTGTTCCTGTTAGCTGCCCTTTCTTAACTGCAATACAAAGCAGGAACAAAAGCTATGACCTTTAACTTTCTAGGATCTTGTGTGGTCACACCAAGCAGCGTTTTTACCTCCAAAGCGTCCAGTTTACATGTAAAGTCAATGGTGGACGCACTTCCAGGCACCTCCTGGCGTCTGGCGTCAGGTCGCGTGCGTGTTGAGCGTGCTGAGGAGCGTTTTTTCGTGCACGTGAACCGGCTTCCACCTCCAAACCGAGCATTCAACATGTTGAAGATTTCGCGGTTCAAACTTTCAAACGCCGCTCAACTCCACCTGATTGGTTGGTGTGTCAACCAATCAGGGAGAGTCGGGGGGAGAAGAGAGGGGGCAGTGGGAGAGTCCCTATGTGACGCGGAAACGAGGGTGCGCGCGCGCAGGACTCTGTATACCGGTAAGCTCCTCCCACACCCCGCCGCCACAGCCACGAAGCCGCCGCAACACTACAGTTTGGACAACACTGGGTAGCGCGTCCACTTGCGTGCGTGAGGAGCCTTTTGGAGGTAAAAACGCTGCTCGGTGTGACCACACCATGGCAGCTAATTAGATGAGGCTTCAAGGTTGGTAGTTGTTGGTAAAAAGTTATATACTTTTAAGACTTCAACTTTTGAACCACCTGATTTTGTGGGAATACTACCTATATAGTACTGTAGTCATACTACTGTTTACATTCACTGTTTACATTTATTACTACTGTTTACATTTACACTACTTTTTATATCTACACTACTGCTGATATATATATATATATATATATATATATATATATATATATATATATATTTTACTAGCCTTATTACATATGCCACTTTACCTCTATACCAATATCAACTACCTCATACATATACTGTGTACATAAACTTCATATGCTGCTTTGTCACTCTATTACAAATGTCAATGCCAGAACTTTCATTTTATTTTATAGATATACTTTTTACACTTTTATACTACTATGCAAAAAACTCAGGACAGTATTACACTTTTGTTATTTCATTTTATGCTTATGTTTATTAAATGTTTAGTGTTTTAGTGTTGGTGTAACTTTTCATACTTTCATACTACTACTATGCAAAAACTACTATGCAAAAACTCAGGACAGTATTACACTTTTATTATTTCATTTTATGCTTATGTTTATTAAATGTTTTAGTGTTTAAATGTTTACTGTTGCACCGAGGGACAGAGAGGAATGCAATTTCAATCCTGTGTATGTCCTGTACATATTGCAGTTTTGACAATAAAGTTGACTTTGACTTTGAATCTGTGTTTTTGTCCTGTCATTTCTTTAATCTTTGTGTTTTCCTGCATGCTCCAGTGTTGTTTCTGTTGTTGTTCAGCTCCTGTTTCACCTGTCTCTAATTCTAATCCCCCCAGGTGTTTGTCATTCCTGCCATTTTTCTCCCTATACAGTAGTGTGTGTGTATTTTTCCTTTGTCCATGGACTGTGCTTCCACGCCTGTCATGTTCTGTTCCTCTTTTGTTCCATCCATCCAAATAAGGTTTTACTGCCCCGTCAGATTTTGTTTTGTTTAGTCTAAATAGATAGAAACTGTTCATTTTTACCTTGTAGTCTCCTGTTGTCTGCCTGCACATGGGTTCACATAAACAATCAGTTCATGTCAGATTTAAAAACAAGCCACAGCCTTTATGAAGGTCTGGAAGCTTTAAGAAAGCTGAGATACATGTAGGTCTAACCAGCAAGGGAGAGACAGGGTGGTTTTGTTTTTCACAATGTAAAACTATACAACACCCACCACCCCACAAACATTTCTTTATATGGTTTGATAATAATGCCATCTTTGACGTTAGGCCCCTTCACAAAAGTTCTGAAATCTATCTGAGTTAGTATCACACCAAATTTTAGATCAACATCCACGAAAGTGTTCTGGTCTTCTTTCGTTTGCTTTTAAGTTCAGTTGGCTATGGCAGACATACTGAATTGGAGTGACTTCAAAATCTAACCAACTGCCGCCATCTGTACTTTTTGGTTGTTTTTGGTTGTTTTTGTGCTTTTGATTTCACTTCTCTAATTTATTCTTTGTGAACCACTTTGGCTGTGGCTGCCTGCCTGGGAGGAGTCGGCGAGGGACAGGACGCCCCCCAGAAACCATCTTCGCTCCATCAAACTGGTTGGTCCACTTAAGAAGTTTACTTCTTGGTGGGGAAACAGTTTACTGGAACTCCTCAGACAGAGGAGATAGAGGGCGAAACATCTCTATAAAAAAGAAACTGTCCAGATGACCTGACTGAGAATGATTGGATTTGATACCTGGATGATTGAGCATGAACGCTGTTATCTTTGTGATGCTTACTTTCTGTATTTTACTTGTGTTCAGTTGTTCCACTGTACCACCAGTTTATTCTCCTTGTACTTTTCCATAGTTAGTTTCTGCTACTCCGTTGTGCCATGCCCACCTTCACCTGTTTTCCATTACCTCTTCAGCCACAACCTTCTTAAGATCATTCCCATAGTCAAAGGTGGGCACCGCTAATTAAAAAATTAGTTCCACAATGTCTAAAACGCTTATGAATTTTTTTAGGTCCACAATTTCAAAAGCACAAATGTCTTATGAAAATTAGGGGAAGCTAATCTAATCTGCTATTTATATATTTCTATATTATATATATATATATATATATATATATATATATATATATATATATATATATATATATATATATATATATATATATATATATATATATATATATATATATATATATATATATATATATATATATATATATATATATATATATATATATATATATATATATATTTATATATAGCCGGCAGCGTTATCAATATTTGCACTACACTGCCAACTGAAAAGTAACAAAAATGATCCTAAAAGGATGAAATTACAAAAATCAAAGGATTTATTTAATACTTTACGTACATATATTCTATTCGGCCACGAAATTAACAAAAAATAGAATGATCTTTTAATCCCTAAAACCACGTTTAAATCTCAAATACACGGGTGTGTCGCCACCGCATTTATACATAAAGTAACCGACTCGCCGTCGAATGGTCGACACAAAACACACAATAAACTCCTCCGGCCACGTTAATTTGGCTTGAAACAGCGGGGTTCTCTACGGATTTATCCATTAGTAACCCAGCACTACCGGTGTAACAGGCAGACACAGTTACCCCAAAAATACACTACACGCGGTCCGTGTCCGCTCCGCTCCGCAGGTCGCAGCTGAGCGAGTCCAAAGTCCACTGCCTCCGCTCAGCTCAGGTCCGCATGGATGCGCCGCTCCAAGACGCATGCGCGGGAATTGCGAGATTGCGCGATAAATCAAGTGATAAATAATGAAGTCAGAACAAAACAATTCATTCGGTGGAAGAAGGAGAACAACAGTAAAGGCTGCCTTGATCTTCTCTCGTAAATAAGCGACAGGACATGGTTTGAGCAACAGGAAGTGATGTTTACATTTCAGAATAAAATACTTTTTTATTTATTTATTTCTTGTATTGCGTTATTAGGTGTAGTCATAGTCATAAATATAATAGTTTAGTCATAGAATAGTCATAAATGATAGTTTGACAGCATTTTTGTACAAATAAATCCATATAGAGCTAGGATTAGTCCGCCCGTGGTGATTTTATTTTGTAAATACGGAAGTTGTGCTCGTTCCTTTTCCTGTTGGTGCGACGTAATCTTCAAAAGTTGACTCCGGCACAGCTCCGTCATCCGGCAGAAATAGAAAATTTTCTAATTTTGACGGACTGCCGTCCGCTCGCCGCAGCTCACCGCCGCCGTGCGGAGCCAGTGTACTTTATCTCATTGATTATAAAGGGTGCGTATTTGCTGCGGAGGTCGGACCGGAGCGGGGCGGAGCCGGAACGCGTGTGGTGTATTTTTGGGGTTAGCGTCTATAGGTAGTCAACAGATTTAATGAAAAGTAACTAAAATACATGAAACTAACGACTCGCCGTCGAATGGTCGACACAAAACCCTCAATAAACTCCTCCGGCCACGTTAATTTGGCTTGAAACAGCGGGGTTCTCTACGGATTTCATTAGTAACCCAGCACTACCGGTGTAACAGGCAGACACAGTTAGCGTCTATAGGTAGTCAACAGATTTAATGAAAAGTAACTAAAATACATAAAAATAACGACTCACCGTCAAATGGTCGACACAAAACCCTCAATAAAATCATCCGGCCACGTTAATTTGGCTTGAAACAGCGGGGTTCTCTACGGATTTATCCAAGTACCCAGCACAAACAGTAGTCACAGTTCACCCGAGTTCACCTCTGAGTGACCCGGAAGTTGTCAAGATGGAATAGTCCATTTTTAGTAGGGGGATAAAGAAATCGACCGTTTTTTTATTGCGTATTTAATGATCGTTTTCATCGTAACTATAATTATTTTTATGTTAAATGTACATTAACAAGCATGAGCAATGTTAGTGATGTAGGTGACTGCACGGGGCGAGGCGGGGCCGGGGCCACTGCTGAAATGGGACCCCCAGGCATTTACCTACATGGTAGAGCCGAGTCTGTTCTCAGCTCTGCCCCCCTCCCCCTCACACCCTTTCCTCCTCTGCTGTTTACGGTGGGGAAAAAGGTAAAAAACAAGCAGCATAAGAGCTTGTAAATAAGTTTATTGGTTTTTACTGATAGATAATTAGTTATTAGCGGTACTGCATTTTAAATAAAAATAGCACAAATCCGCTTATGAATTATAAAAGTTAGTCAATTCACAAAAACGCTGACAAAAAGTTTAGGTCCACTGTAAGCGGAATAGCGCTTTAGCGCTCTCTAGCGGTCTGTGCCCACCACTGCCCATAGTCCATACTATCTGGCATTGTATGTGCTTTCATCAGGCCATGTCTGTTTTGTCTGCATTTCCTTGGTATGAGTTTATTTTCACTCTGTGTTGGTAATTTGTAGGACCACCTTTTTCTGTGATTTTAGCTGCAAGTCTTTTAAGATTTTCTGTATCAGCTGTGCAACTTTAGAAACTAAAGATTTTGCTATTTCTTCTTACCAATATAACTGCAGCTTAGTCAGATTGGGCTGGGTGTCTGTGAACAGCGGTTTTCCTGTTGGAAGGAAAACCTTCACCCAGTCTCAAGTCTTTTGCTGTTATACTGGTCTGAGCAGAGCAGCTTCTTCCTTACATTTGTTGTGTTTCTACATGGCTTGTGGCCAACTTCATACAGGACTTTTATGGCTTTCTTTCAACAGTGACTTTCTTTTTACCACTCTTACTGTACAACATTCCTAAAGGCCAGATTTGTGGTGCCAAACCTTTTCTTCTACATTGTTTGTTGTTGCTTTGTTGATACTGCTGTCTAACAACTGTATACAGATATAGTGCTTGGACTTATGACCTATCTGCACTGCTTAGTATCAAATAATCTATGGAACGATACTTTCACAGCACACAACACACAACTGACACAACTTAAAGTTTCCTCCCTCATCACCTGAGTACCTGTTTCTGTTCTCCACTGATGGTCCTGACAACTCCAAGAAGAGGATGAGGAAAAGAGTGCAGAACTGGAACTCAGGTTTGGATAAGACAGTGTCTGCTGTTTGCAACCTGTTTTACCTGTGATACCACCCGCAACCCAGTCTTGACACCTCGAGTCTAGCTTCTCACGCTACGTGGACAAGATGTCTTTCTGTGCAGTTAAAGACTACTTAACCACAACAGGTGTTTGTTGTTTCCAGTACAACCATCCCTTGAGGACGCTAACTTCAGGTCTCTTTTTGTAAATGAGTCCCCGAGGCTCAATGGGAATAACCTGTATAAATAAAGGTTGAATTAATGAACTTGCTGTCTCCAGTTCTGTTAGGTTTGCACAGCTCTCACTCCGTCTCAAATAAATCCTTCCCTCTTCAAGAACGTTTCACAAGATAAAATACTGATTTTATGCTTCTCACAGTAACATGACAAAAAAAAAAAAAAATCAGGAGTTTATCCTCTGACCTGATGAATGTGCTGTTGTTGCTGTGCCACGCCCAACCTGCTGTGGTGGAGAACTTGCACTTTGAGATGAATACTCATTAAGAACTGCCATCACTAGGTATGTTTACATGGACATAAGTAATCGGATCAAACGGCCGTTCGGAACAAAACTGCGTCATGTAAACGCCACGTTCGGGTAATTTTTTGTGTATTCTGCGTGATCCGACCTAATTTGTGATCCGAACGAAACGGGTGGTTTACGCCGATCTGTAACCCGATCGGTGTGCATGTAAACACTTGATCTGTTCCTTTTTGGAGCCAAGATGGTGTAGTGGCTGAGGCTTTTGACTTGGAACCTGAAGGACGCGGGTTCGCGCCCCGGCCCCTGCCACTACACACCTTGGGGTGTCTATGAGTGCACATCTAATTCTCCAGCTCCCCGAGCGCTGACTACGGCTGCTCGTTGCACCACCTGGTGGTGGTTGGGTTAAAGGCAGAAGACCAATTTTGTCTGTCAAGTATGGGAAACATACACAGATGACAAATGTGACAAATTATTATTATTATTATTTTATCGGACTGTGGAAACTGTCCTGACTGCGCATGTGCGCTGCGCACCCCTCCCCTACGTGTTTCCTTTTCCAGCGCTCTCATACTGCGAATAAAAAAAGACTAAAAGCATGCGTTGCTTGCCTGTAGCTCAATCAGGGAGTGCAGTAACAACTCCATCGCCGTCATTACAATCTGGCGTGGGTCCATTTTTGGCGCGTCTGTTTACTTTCGTCCCGGAAGTAACTTCTTCTTCTGTGCCCTGATGCATGCTCAATAATCCAGGTAGAAAAATCTAAAATAGCTAAGTCTGGTCCTTAGGACATTAAAAAAAACAAAACAAAGCAAAAAAATTGTAGAAACGTTTTGTCTTTCGTCCGAAAGACTTCCTCAGTCTGAGGTGCTGTATTCAGCTCAGTCTTATAAATCTACTGATCTACTGTGAGAGGGTGCTATTTATAATACTTAGCTGAATACAGCACCTCAGACTGAGGAAGTCTTTTGGACGAAAGACAAAATGTTTCTACAGTTTTTTGCTTTGTTTTGTTTTGTGAATGTCCAGAGGACCAGACTTAGCTTTTTTAGATTCTTCTTCTGTGGTTTTCACGAAAGTAACTTCCTCTTCTGTGTTTTTTTAAGGGGAGTGTACCACTCTGTGCATGTCAGAACTTCTGATCAGAATAAAAGCCTGCTGCATGTAAACGCTCGTCATGAACGGATTGTGCCCATGTAAACGGTGCTATCTACTGTAATTATGCAATCAGAGCACATTTCAATCCGGTCACAGAATTTTGCCCATGTAAAGATAGCTACTGAAAGCTTCTTCTCTAACTGTGTTAAAGGTTAGTTCAACTAATGTGTTTTACTGTGTGCTAATTTATTGTACTGGCCTTGCAAGTACCATATTTTTCAGCCTAAAAATCCCAGTTTTTAATTATTTAAATGCCCTGTGACTTATAGGCCGAAGTGACATATTTATGGATTTTTTTCCTATACATGTACAGTATTTATAAACAAATTCTTGACTGAGATATGACCGTTTTCATTCATTCTGACTGAAAAAAAATGGAACAGTACAATTTTCAGCCACTAGATGACAGCAGAGTAGTAGTAGCAGTAAGGCATGCCGTTGTATCATGTAATAGGTAAATGTGGCTATAATGACCAATTTTTAAAAGTTCAAGACAAAAACAACTGGACTTTATTTATTATACATTATTATTTTTGTGTTGAACTTTTTTTAATTTAACACGTCATGGATGACTGAGAATCTTCACTAGCTATTAATCAGAATCAGAATAAGCTTTATTATCATTGCACCGAGATACAACAAGAACATGTATGTACAGTACAGTCGTCCGAAAGATGGGCGGAGTGCACAGAACTGCTATCATAAAAAGCGCAGCCTTTTTTTATTCTTTTCAGAATATTCAAAAAAGGCGTTCAATACAGGATCAACTGGACTTTATTTATAAGACAAACAAATAATTGTTTTACGTGCTTTTCTTGTTTCATTTTGAAGAAACGAGTAGCATTCCTCCTTCCTTTTTTCACTCCCTCTGTGTGTTCCCAAAGCACTGAGGCAGCAAATACAGCTGATTTTACCGTTAAAGTCCTTTTATTAAGCAAACGTTAGACTAAATAAAGTCCAGTTGATCCTGTATTGAACGCCTTTTTTGATTTCATCATGTCCTGGACGACTGAGAATCTTCACCAGCATATTTTTCAGAATATTGTTTTTGCTTAGATGAGAAAAGGGAAGAAAACATGAGGAGAGATTGTATAAAAAATGTATAAAAAATGATGACACAATCAGCTTGCCGTAGCATCCCCACCTTCGTTCTGCTCGCTGCTTGGAGCAACTGTAAAAACCGCTGCACCGGCGCCCAGGTGAAATGCAGCTAATTTGACCATTAACGTGCATTTATCAAGTAAAAGTTCAACTGAGACAAACCTTTGCTATAATTTTGAGCAAACAAATAATTGTTTTACGTGCTTTTCTTGTTTCATTTTGAAGAAACGAGTAGCATTCCTCCTTCCTTTTTTCACTCCCTCTGTGTGTTCCCAAAGCACTGAGGCAGCAAATACAGCTGATTTTACCGTTAAAGTCCTTTTATTAAGCAAACGTTAGACTGAGACACACATTTACTATAATTTCGAGCAAACAAATAATTGTTTTTAAGTGCTAATCTTGATAAATTCTTGTTAAAGTCCTTGTATGCACGCTCCCGCGGCTGCCATTAGGCAGCCCATCGATTTTTGACACAACACCAGATCACATTTACGGGTTCGTCCACATTTACAGGTTGTCAGCGGTGACACGTGACACATAACAGATGTGACGTATATGGCAAAGCAACATATTTATGGATTTTTCCATGTTTTTAGACATATTTCAGGACAGTATTACACTTTTATCATTTCATTTTATGCTTACCGTATGTTTATTAAATGTTTTAGTGTTTTAGTGTTTAAATATTTACTGTTGCACCGAGGGACAGAGAGAAATGCAATTTCAATCCTGTGTATGTCCTGTACATATTGCAGTTCTGACAATAAAGTTGACTTTGATATTTGGACTGATGTTACTTATAGGGCAGTGTGACATGTATGATGGAAAATATAGTACATTTTCTTACTGAATTTACTGCCATTTTATTTCATCGTCAAACTGGAGAAAGTTTTATTTGTTGGGTGTTTTTAACAGTCATGATGATGTTCATTGAAAAGTAGTTCATTACTTTTTACTGATAATATAAACAGCATGTCTCTGGACAAACACATAAAATGGGTCACACCATGGACCTTGTCTTCTCCCATATTTTAAAGGTATTAATCTGCGTGTAGAGGATGTTCTGGTACATGTTGGTGACCACAGCTGTATGTGCTCTTTGATTTACATTTTGACCTCTAGATCTTTGAACACAAAAGAACAAGTTTCAGAGGTGCATGTTTGATCAGAATGCAGCTGAGAAGTTGTCTTCTTTGTTCAAACCGTGTTCTTTGACAGGATGTAGGGACGTTGTAGGTTTTACTGTCTTTTTACAGTAAATGTACAGCTATTTTAGATAAAGTGACGCTGTTTAAATAAATTTAAAAAATATTCCACGAAAAGCCTTATTCCTGGATGAATAAAACTATTCAGAATTTGAGGAGAAACTGTAAGAGTGATGATGAAAATTAAGTGAAATTGAGGTTTACATAATTAAGAAAGGAGCTAAATAATTTTTTATAAGTCAGTTAAAAATGCCAGAACTCAATACTTTACTCAGCTGCTATTTTATAACAAACAAACAACCAAAACAAAACAAAACAAAACAAAAAAATCCTACGAAGCAGTTTGACACCATTTTTTCCAATTGTTGCTTCTTTAGTTCACCATTCCAGGTGTAGTGGACATGACCTTGTCCACTTTTAAGACACCTGTGTACTTTTGAACTGTCCAGTGATGACCTTTACTGACCTCTCAGTAAAGCAAGACATTTACTACAAAATCATTCATTTAGCTATAATCTGATAAATATAGTCACCAAAAGAGACTATTTCTATCTTTGATTTTATTCTAATGTGATCAAAAGAATAACTTTTGTCATTTTCATGATGTGTGCTTTTTAAGCTGTGTTATTCTGTGAGAGTTAAACTGTGTCCACTGCTGTGTTAAAGGGAAATATCGGGTCACAGAGACCCGACTGTTTTGTTTAGAAATAAGAAGACAGTTTAATCAGTTGTTTTTCATGAACAAGGCTCCAGCTTTCTCTGTCTGTTCCTAAACATTTCCCTCTGCTCTGGCTTTAACCTTGGGTATGATAAGGCAAGTGAACTCCTCTCTGTGTTCCTGCTTTTAAGTTCTAACTGTGCGGAAACGCTTCAGTCTTTGAATGGACAGAGAGTTTGAATGGACGGAGACCTGAAAGCTCTCTGCCTTGCAGCTGGTCAAGCTTGGTCAAGAGCCAAAGACTAACTTGTCAGCTAGAACTGATGGACGCCTCCATCCAGTTCCCCGAGCAAAAGCTCCAAAGTTCTTAATGAACTTTCTTTGAGAAACATCTCGTCTTGAAGTCAGCCAGAAGCTGCCACATGTTTCTGACGGCTGACGCGGATCCGAGGAGACGTTGGAAGTAAACGACCAGTTCAGACGTACGAGGGCCGGAAGGACTCTGTGCACCTGGGAGGCTGGCAATATCTTTATCAGACGCATCGTCAAAAGGTAAAGAGCGGTTTACAAACGTACCTGGGATTTAGCCGAAGTCGGATGGAAAGTGTCATCTCTGGTTACACTCGAGATAAATAACTTAATCTCTCCAACCTCTTATTCCTCCTACTCTTTCCCCTCTCTATCTAAGCTGGAAACTATATTTTTAAGCTAAAAGAGCCCACAGACTAAATATGTTAACATCCAATATTTATGTCTGTTGTGTTGAATTTAAGTGTGCTGACGTATTTGAATTGAAAGAAAGTGAAATCATGTCAATCAAGTGTAATGGTGTTAATTTAGTTGATTTATTTTAAATAAATGATAGTGTCTCTTTGACATATCAAACTAAGTTAACGTGTCCATTGTCACTTAATGGCTCTGTTTATTTATCCATCATAAAGATCACAGAAATATTGAATAAACTGAAAAAGAAGAGAATCCGTGAAATTACTATTCAATCTGAATAAGTAAATTAAGGTAAAAAGGAGGTCAGTATTAAACTGACCCCCTCATTAACCCTTACATCTGGTGGCCTCGTATCGGCTTCTAAAAGTTTATTGATAAATCTGTGGTCTCAGTCATGAACTGTAACGTCATGTTTGCATAGTGGGATCCAAGTTTTAAACTCTGAGGATAATAATTTTGGCTGGAAGTGTTCAAGACAGGCAGATTCTGCATGTTTTTATCATTTGAAGCTGTGAGATTATTATTGTTTCAACTCTGTTACACGCTGTTGGAAGCATTCAGGTGAAGTTTTTGTCAGCCGTAGTCTGTGGAGGTTCTGGTTCGGTTCCGATCCAGCTCACTCGCACAGACTCCTGTACGGAGCTTTGTTGAAATGACCGCCGAGTCATAGTGCCTGGAAGCTAATTTAACATCTACAAGATTGCTGTTGTGGTATTTTACATTTTAAAGAAGGTCGAAGCAGCATATATGTTAGAACGTTGTCGGATAATGGGTTCTGACCCGAGTTTTCTGCTCCTCTAACGTGGACCGGAACCGACCTTGAGTGACTCCGTGAGAGTCCGTGTTGTTCAACAGCTGCAGTGCTGGGTTACTGAGCGTGACTAAGTTGGCCTGTCTAGATGTGCGCGCCGCATGTTTCAGCATTTTGGGAAGTTAAATTGTAGCGTTTGAGTTGTTTTACAGAGCTGTGAAATTGTTTTCTGCTGTGCAAGCTAACCAGGGTTGCCAGATCTCCAGACCGAAAGAAGCGATCAGCTCCTTCAAAACAAGCACAAACAAGCGGCTCGCTCTTTCAAAAAAAGCCCAAAAAAAGCCCAGCTGGCAACCCATCCCATTGTGTAAAAAAAGGCAGTTTTAAACAGTATAAACATATTTATTATGGCATTACATATATCTAGCAAAATTATACATAAAAGAACGTATTCAGTCTAAAAAATAAAAATACATTTTGCATTTTTCTCCCATCTGTGGTCGGATCCAGTCTTGAAGAGCACGCTCTTTCTCCCAATCTTTATTATATATTTTTCCATATTTACCCCACTTAGAGCTCACATTAGCGTTGTCTTGTCTAGACAAAGAATAAAGAACAATGTTGCATTCGCGTGTAGTCGGATGTCCCGTGAAGATACACGGTTTTTAATTTTAAACTCACTTTGAAAGTAATTTTCATTAATTTATCATTTTGTTTGCTAAAAACGAACATAGTTGAATGATACAAGATATATATGTGGTGTCACTATATGCAAAGTTCAAAAATGATGTCACAATACTGTAATGTATACAGCAGTGTTCGTGCATGTATATTACAGAGTGTCAGTGAACGCACCGCGAGAGAGAGAGCGTGACGTAGGCACGCGGGTTCAGTGTGTGTGTGAAGATAGAAAGTGCAGAGAACGGAGTAATGCAGGATCGTGCCGTCTGATAAGTGTATTGTGCAGTTTAAACAATAAAGCTACATCAGCACCAAACCAGCATATTTATTAAGCATGCAGAGAAACATCAAAAATACCTTTAAAATAACTTCAGGAGTACATTTCACAAAACAAGCCCAAATAAGCGACGCAACACACACGGTAAGCACAAAAAACCGCCACAAGCGGCTCACCGAATTTAAAAGCGACTCCAGGAAAAAACAAGCCCAATGCCGCTTGAAATAAGCGGACTTGGCAACTATGAAGCTAACGTTAAGAAGACGTGTGTCTACATGTTTGTTTATGAGCTGTGATTGGATGAAACGAGTGCTGTGTGCTGTGAATCACTCTTGTAGCGAACGCTGATTCGCTGTTGTGTGCTGTCAATCACTCTTGTGGCGAACGCTGATTCGCTGTTGTGAGCTGTCAATCACGTCGCACGCCGTTGCGACCAGCCCACTTTGTCGTCATTTCCGGCACGACATTGGTCGAAGGTAAGGATCTACATTCGCCATGTATGCTTGTAGAATGAACTACTGACGCTGTGATTGATTTGTTGACGCCACGTATGTTGTAGCGAGCTCCGCCTCGCAAGCACTGAAGCTGGTGACGCGCTACGCACGCTGCGTTGGCCCGCCCATTTTTGTCGTCACTTCCAGGTGCCGCACTTTGAGTGACAGGTCACACTCGCTGGTTCACACTCGTTCACACACGAACACACACTTAAACACTCATCTGAAGCCATCAACACTGTCTAGCAACATAAACTTGTCTCTGACAAGAAAGCGGTTCGAGCAATTATCACGTTCTTACTGAAAACTAACCCTAATAGGTTGTTTTCTTTCCATGTACTGATTTAAACTCAGTCGCTTCGTGATAACATACGCGACGCTGCCCCCTGCTGGACGTTAATAGATGAGTTTTCTCTCAACACCTCATAAAGTCAGCATTTTTTATGGTGAAAATTACCAGCTTTAAAATTGTTCTGTACACAAACAAAAAATCCTGTTTATTTTAAATAAAGAATTTTTGAATAACAGAGGTACAGACGAACAATTGATGCTCATTTTAAATACTGAAGAGATTTAAAATAACACTCAAAAAGCATCTTTTATTTGATTTTCAGATTAAATAAAATAAATTAAAAAAATGATGGAGAACAGAGAATTTCCACATTAAGCTCTTCACATCTCTGAATTTTAAACAGAATTGGTGTACACTGTACACTTTTAGTTAAAAATTGCATTTTTAACGTTTTTCTGTGTAAAATTAATGACTCCAGTTTATTTTAAATACAAAATTTAAAATAAACAGAAAGCATCTGCTGACTTGATTTTCACAAAAAATCAAAACAAAGATAGCAGAACAACTTTGAGGATGTCAACAGACAACAAATTGATAACAGTCACTGATTTTTATTTGGAATGCCATCTGTCATGTTATGCTAAGCACACAAACACCTCCAGTTTATTTTAAATAAAAAATATTTAAAATAAACAGGTAATCCATTTTTCACTCCTGATGACTGTCAAAATACAGCAAAACAGTTTAGCCAAACTGCAATACATCTTTTTTAAGGCATAATGGAGCAGCATTCTGGGTACATTTTAGTGTGAACAATGTATTTATTTCGAATCTTTTAAATAGTGTTTGAGTAAGTAAAACGGACGTCATGCTTGGGTTAGTTAGTAACTGTTGTTGAAAAATAAGTTATATTTTAAAGTTAACACTGCAAAAAGGCATTTAACTTTTACAATTCATTTGAGGGTAAAACCTGAAGAAGGTACCTATGAATAGAAATACTTTTTACACAGTGAAACACTTAAACCAGACAGCTGATTAGTTTGATTGACTCAGTGCTGCATTAAAAGTGAAGATTTATTTGCACACATTAAAATTCGAACTGTCTTATTGATTTTCACAAAAAATCAAGTTAAAGATGGAAGTTCAAGACGGTACGCGTCCAAGGCTCATACAGTATGTGCCTCTAGAAGACCCATACATCAGAGGGTACCAAGAGGAACCCCGGAGCCATGAACTTGCTCCCCCTGCACCTTGCACAGAGGAAAAATCTTTCTCATTGTGTGGTGACTACTCAGCTGCCCGAAATGTCTTGCAGAGAAACGATGAACATCCATATTTTTTCTTTGCCAGAATTTTGAAGGCGTATATAGGTGACATGATGGAACCTGACCTGGAAGAGCAGACGCTTTTCAAATCTGTTTTCAGGGATAATCTAATCCCTGATGTTAGATTCGAGTTGCCATGGAACTTGGCCTGGGGTGATTTAGAAGCAACATCTTTGAATGAAATAGTAGAGTGTGCTGCGGATGTCTTTGCAGCTAACATGCAAGCCAAAACACCCTTACAGGTGTCCCCGAATGAAGCGGTCAAATCCCACTCGCTGGAGCTAGAAGGGACAAGTTCATCAACTCCCTCTCCTAACAAAGGCGAAAAGAAACAGACCTTTCAACCTGACAAACCACAAAGTGGGGGTATCCGCGGGAGAAAGAAACCAAAATGGTTCAGATCGAACCAGATGGGTGAAAAACAAGGCCCATCGGTGGGTGAACTTCAAAAGAAATTGAAGTGTGAGGACCTAGA